>PVKP010002930.1:0-115345 GCA_004027715.1 Plecturocebus donacophilus | reverse complement strand
AGCAGAATGAGAGGGAAAAATGTAAACAATAACTAGAAAAAAAGTTCATGGCACTATTATTATTTTTAAAGATGAATGCAATTGAGGAGTAATAAAGAATCATGACAACATCTGGAGGGGTAATCCTTAGATTGTAACTGTGCCAAAGCTAGCCATCCAAACTGACCAGAGATGGTAAAACACATTGGCGGAAAGATGAAGCAATAAGATAGATAGCAATGAATATCTGCATGTCATATCTTCAAGAGATAGAAATATGGAATTAATATAGTGTGTGGAATCTTTGTCAGTTTCTTCAAGAAGGAGAAATTAACTGTAAATGTACACAATATTAAATCTTATTTTACAATGAAAACTGTGAACACTGCATGAGAATGAAAGAGTGACATAGTGGAATGAACAGTAAAAGTTTAAAGTAACATTTTTTCTTAAAAAAAAAAAAGGAATACAGAATCTTTCTTTTTATATGTATATATATGTATTATTGCACTTTAGGTTCTGGGGTTTATGTGCAGAACATGCTGGATTGTTGCATAGGTAAAAAAAAAAAAAAAGAAAAAAGAAAAAAGAATACAGCATCTGTTTAGAAGTGAATATTTGATTAGAATGTATAAAGAAATCACAATAAATCGCATATTTAAAAAACTGAAAAATATCTTAAAATTTAGAAGAATACGTTTTTCTTAGCACAATTCTATAATTCTATATATTTTCTTTCTTTTTCCTTGTGGGGGTGGTGCATAGTCATTGATCGCTTCTTCACATAAAAACAATCCTGTGATAGTTTCTCTAGAGATACTAGAAATCTTTTTTTTTTCTAGTATGGCTGGATCATTTTACTATGTCAGTGGCAATTTTACTTACTATTTAGTTTGGAACTCCCAGACAGTGTCAGAAGATGTGTCAGATGTGGTAAGACATAATCTGATACAATGGGAAACATAAAGCATGCAACTTCATACAGAGGTGTATTTGCAATTTGAAGTGCTGCTGGAGGTTTTTGTCCTGCAACAAAGAAATACTGGCTGGGCTCAGTGGCTCATGCCTGTAATCCCAGCACTTTGGGAGGCTGAAGTAATCCCAGCACTTTGAGAGGCTTTCTATCTCACAAGGTCAGGAGATAGAAACTATCCTGGCCAACATGGTGAAACCCCATCTCTACCAAAAATTTTTAAAAATTAAGTGGATGTGGTGGTGGATGCCTGTAATTCCAGCTACCTGATAGGATGAGGCAGGAGAATTGCCTGATCCTAGGAGCCGGATCGCGCTGCAACACTTCAGCCTAGAGACAAAGCAGGACTCGGTCTCAAAAAAATAAAAAAAGAAAAGAAAAAGAAAAAAATACGAATCAAATTATTTTATGTTATTTCCATCAAAAATAACGAAAAGTTTAATGACCTGTTTATAATTGTATATGCTTCATTACCTAGTTTGTATATTCCTTTTTGACATCCCTTTTTCACTAAGTATCAATAATAACATAATACTATGCTTACAATGTGTTTGTTTGATGATTCAGAATTTGCTCCAAACACTTTTTCCGTTCCTTAAAATTCAAACCTTGTTTTTACTTCTATTATCCAAATATCCCCTTGGCTGGGTGTCAGCAACTCTTAATATTGTGATCAGATCTCTAGCCCTATAACAGTATTTCAAAGCTGGATGAGTTAACATATGGGTGATAGTAATCCTAAAAACTTTTCCTACAATGGGATAGTTAAGCCCCATTATTCTAAAACTCAATATATCCCACTGTTTCTAAACTACATATATTCTCAAAATATTTCCCTAGCCAGATCTCCAAATACGCATGGCCTTTCCAACACCATAGGACAGGATCAAAAGTGTGACAGATTGGAAGACAAAGTGGAAAGAGACAGAAGTCTTAACTCTACATAGTTAAAGTATTTTCACATTTCATAAACATGTATGATCATGTGCAGCCCTTACTAGGGCTCCTCCCAGGGGCTTGGCAGTGGCCTGTGCCAGTGAGGACATTGAAGCTCAAGGTTCTTGGTTTTAAGGTAAATCTGCTGCCTCTGCTCTTTCCACTCCCCCACTCATTTAGACCTGTGATATTTCTGGTTTAGATTATTGCGACATCTTCTAAACTGTTATCTTCCACTTTTAGTTTCTCTTCCCTTCAATTTATTCTCATTTAGCATTGCCAGTAAAGTTACCTTTTGAAACACCATTCTGGTCAGGTTGGCAGTTTGTCAGAAGAGATAAGACCTTTACAGAGATATGCAGGTTGAGTTACTACAAATTTGATTCCAGATATAATATTTATCTTCTGTAAGCCTTGGTTTTATTATCCGTAAAACTGAGAATGTAGTAATTCTTACTTTTCAGGGCTCTTTTGAAGATCAGATTAAATCTCACGCGTACAAATAATGTTACTCATTATTATCGTCAAGACTCACCTCTTTAAAGAGTCTAAATTCTCCTTGTTTGATTAGCTTATCATTCAGTATCCCTCACTTACCTATTTTTGTATTGTACATATCGCCACATTCCTTCTCTGTTCTAACCACATTGATACACTCACTTTTGCCTCTGCTACCAGCACCCAAAATACATCAATTGTTAAGTTGCCATACCTTTCACTGTGTTACTTGTATTTCTTCAAATGCCCACTCATTTGCCTTGCAAAAATCTAAGCATCCTTTAAGGCCTAGTCCTTAGGTCATTTTTGGTGACACCTTCCATGGTCAACATGGGCATAAATAATGGGTGCCCAATATGTACTTTTTGGAACACCATATATATGCATTCATCATCATCGTATTATTATTTAAGATGGAGTTTCGCTCTTGTTGCCCAGGCTGGAGTGCAGCGGCGCAGTGTTGGCTCATGGCAACCTCTACCTCCCAGGTTCAAGTGCTTGTCCTGTCTCAGCCTCCCAGGTAGCTGGGATTACAAGCATGCACCACCATGCCTGGCTAATTTTGTGTTGTTGGTAAAGATGGGATTTCTCTCTGTTGGTCAGGCTGGTCTCAAACTCCCAACCTCAGGTGATCCGCCAGCCTCGGCCTCCCAAAGTGCTGGGATTACAGACATGAGCCTCCGTGCCTGGCCTCCTCATATTGTTTTAATACATGTTTACCTGTCTAACTCACTTGATGAGCTCTGAATGCCTTGAGGGCAGGACATAACGCCAAACACGTATTTTTTAACCTAGACCAATGCCTCACATATGACAAGAGATCAATACCTGTTGGTGGAATCAGATTAAGTCTGTTTCTTGCTCTTTTTGATTATTCTTTAGCTCTTTGATACTCTTCTTTTTTAGGAAATAGTAGGTTGAATTTCATAAACTATTTCCAGTACCATACAACTAAAAGTCCCATTTTATCCTCAAAACTTTTATAGTGATGAATGTTTTAATCTTAACATTGTTACCTATTTTATACTTTTTGTCCATTTACTTAAAGTTAACTGGAATTTGGGTTTTAATCTAATGGAAACCAAGTAGGAACTATGTAGAAAGAAGAACAAATAAGATACTTTACCATTACATGTTTTTTTTCCCTAAGATTATATATTCTGAGCTGAATTTGAAACTTTTAAAAATATTGAATAAAAACATTTTTCCCTCTTGATTCAGGTTTAGGATGTGTATACCAGGAGTGAATTTCAGATAATCTTTCTTAACAGCATAAAACACATTTAGGAAACACATATTGATACTCATATATTTCTAACTGTTCATTTGTTTGTCTACTTATATTGATAACATATACATATGTATGGCCATTTAGTTCTGCTTTGCTGCTGATAATAGAAGATCATGAGTTTGACCAGTAAGTTTTACTTTTGTTTGTGGATATGAAAAAGATTATATCTTTGTAATTTGAAGAAAGCAAAACAAAGGAACTCAGATAAATGGATCAAATAGCACATATTATAGATAGATACATCCATTTTATTCATAGTAAAGCTATGGGATGATAAAATTTCCATTCAACTGGCATCTGTCAACTTATGATAACAATAATTTTTGCGAATATAGGAGACTAAAAGTAATTTTGCCATGACAGAATAATAATGGGCATTTCAGGTTCTGTATTTTAGTAAACAAATAGTAATCAACCATCTAGGTATGGTACAATCCATATCACACACACAGTATCCAGAAGTTACAAGGTCATTTTTGTGCCCACAACTAGTGGTCCAATTGTGCCATTTACATTTGGCATATGCTCTCAGAGGTGTTGATTATTCAAAATACCTGTTTGCCCAAGTCTATTAAGCTTAAAAACTCGATTTTAATGCCCCTTAAATTTAAACCATGTTTATATGACAAATGCTTCAGAGCTGCTTAGAAACACCATTAAATTTCATCACTAATTAGTAATAACAGGAATGAAATTAGCACCTGTCTCAGCTGCTTTGGATTTTGGATTGCTCTTAATAAACAGTTGAGAAAATCCTCTGTTTCTAAACATTTACTGGGGCCATTTGCATTCTGATTTTCAATGAGCTAGTATGATTTATACTCTCATATAGTCATCTGAAAATAGCACAGAGCTTGAAGCCACTGAATGTACTTCCTCATTTGAATTTGAAGCAATGTATGTAATATCTTAAATTTTAAAATCAGTTTTCGGTGTGAGACATCAATTTATCTCATAAAATTTTTCTGTTTTTTCCTCAGGGCTACTAGGATGAGAATGCCAATGGAGTAAATGGGAATTTTCACACATACAAAAATTGAACAGCATTAGGTTACACTAACATACAATAAAGATTGCTATAAGTCTTAATGACCACTTAAAATGAAAAAGCTCTTAAAGAAATGTGAAACTCTCATTTCCTTCCACCCTTTCTTTGTGGGCCTTTGGCCTGCACCATAGGTGCAGGCAGAGTTTTCAAATGAAGATAAGCCAGTTAAATTGGCAAATGGTTCATTGCTATCTGAAACAGCACTAAATAACATATAGTACTAATATTAACAGGAATTGTGTATTTGGAAAAGTTTCATACTCATTGAGAGAATGGTGGTTATCTTGCTGCTACACTGAAAAGCTGTGAAAAAAAATGAAGAGTAATAAGATTCAAAAAAAAAGTCAGAAAATCTCACAGGCCTCCAAGGTAACTCATCATGGGATAAAACTATTTTTTTATCTTTCGAGTCCCATTCGATTATAATATTAAAAATTATAAGACTGAAGTTTTTATTTACTTTAGGACTTCAGGCCAACCTAACTCTAGATTCAGTGCTCTGAGTATTCTAATATGTGTCCTTCATTTAGTAGACGGAAAAAAAAATTCAAAGTACATCAGGGTGAATTTTAAAATAAAGCATATAAGCATAAGAAAATTCTTCCAACATGACCAGAAGATGGCAGCATAGCTGCTATTTAGAAATTGGATAGCTTATAACTTCCCATAAGCAAAAAATGGTTTCTCAATTTTTGTAAATAGTATACTATTTCCAATCAAAATAATTTCCTAATATAGGAAACACAATTAAAAGAAAAGACTGTCAGTAAGATCTAAATGATAGCTTGACCAAAGCAGAATTACAAATAAACATAAATGGGTTCTTCCTCACTGCAAATAATGTAGAAGAAAGATGAAAGGAAGAAGAAGGCCAAGGCTCTTAAAAATGTGCTTTCAGAACATGTTTCAAAAGCTTGATAGAACCCATTATGAGAAAGAAGAGATACTTTTAAAATTCCAAACAAGATGAGCCCTGATGTTGAAATAACCAATTAATTCCATCTAGGCCATTAGGAAAGAATTAAAGGTCATTGTTATAATTGCACAGGTTCAAAACAAACTTCTTACATTTACCATCTTTGAAAGTCTATTTCAGCTTAAAAAAACATGATTCTTTGATCTTATGAATTTCTTAAAGAACAAATGTGTGCAGTTAACAAATAATTCCAGTACACCTTTTTCATTTTTAAAGGTATAAACCGATTTTAACTAACATAATAACTGAAGATATAACAAAACTGAAATCTCTTTTAACTAGCTGAGGATACCCTTAATTATGACTATATGCATCATAACAAAAGGGTAGTAGAGAAAATATTTTATAATTCCTTAAAAAAAATCTGCAACAAAATTTTACTGTAGTAGAAATTTTCAGGAAAATGCTGCAACACATTCTATTACTGTTAAAATGAATAGTGCATTCAACTATTACATTTTCTGGTTCATTTTATATATTTATGATAGGCACTAAACCATCTGTCTTCTAAAATACCATAGGACCTGTTCAAATTGAACTAGTCACCGAGCTTGTTATAAGGCCAGTCTGGGTTTTTACATGTATTTGTGTATTAGTGTAGATCCCTTTATTTGCTTATTCAAAATATATTTATTGCCTATTGTAATACTTGGTCCCATTCTAGGCAACTACTGAAACACATTACAAGTT
The DNA here is from genome assembly GCA_004027715.1 of Plecturocebus donacophilus. Classification (NCBI taxonomy): domain Eukaryota; kingdom Metazoa; phylum Chordata; class Mammalia; order Primates; family Pitheciidae; genus Plecturocebus; species Plecturocebus donacophilus. The sequence continues at coordinate 108,954 of PVKP010002930.1, read as the reverse complement.
TTGAAGAAATTCATTAAACAATTTTAACATGAAAATAGCTGAAAATATAAGAACTGAATTTGACAGCTAAACATTTGTATGGACGTCTATAGAGTCATAATTTCAAGCAAACAATTATTAATGTACATTGTTTAAGTCCTTGTTATTTTTCTCAGTTATTATGGATTTAATAGTTGATCAAAACTTATTTATACATATTAAACTAGTATTGAATTCATAAGATGATAATATCTATAAATGAGATTCTTTAATTAGTAGCAGAATAACTTAACAAAACACTTGAGATAAAGCTTCTGAAATCAGGCAAAGGGAATTGATTTATTCTCCTCTCCACCTGCAGTGGGCAGCAAAGCCTTAGTTGGGTTGTAAGATTTCATAGAGAAAAGGAAACAAGCAGGGAAGCAAATCGACTGCTGCAGCAGTGGACAGGTGTCATTCTCAGAGCTACTGGGGAAGGTGGCTCTCAGGGGTGGGAAACAAATCAGACGATGAGGAGGATAAATATCTTACAGAATTTTTTGCCGTATTTTTTTCTCATTTAGGAAAAATCGTCCAATGTCAAAGACAATATGTTGAGAAAAAAAAAAAAACATTCAGTTTTTACGGCTGTGCAATTTGAGACTTGGGTACATTAAATCTGAGAACAGAGAGCTAATGAATAGTACAGTCTAGATTCGCAGCCAGATATCACCAACCCTGCATTAAAATTAGAGGAAATTGGGACCAGATCAAAAAGAAGTTCTGGCCTGCTGAGACCATCTTTGATCCCATGGAGTTAAGAAGTTATAGATGTTCTTTTAGTTGTTTCACAAAGATAAATAAAATATTTACTCAAGTGCTTAACCTATGTTTTTGATGACCTGGATATAATTGAAGCTCATCCAGGGGATTTATATTATAAGAGAGATTTCAGTAGCTAGAATATTTTACCTTAAGTTTGATTTCTACTTGTGATGATAAATTCTGGCTTTGAATTAAAAGGTTTTAATCACCTAGGTAAGATGTTGATTATTTTCCCCTCAGTAGAGTGTCTTGGCCTGTGAACAGGGAAAAAATAGTGCAGAATAAAATATTTGGGAGCAAGTAATTTTATCTGGGTTTATTTATATTCTATGAACTTCTTGTGTGACAACCAGTACACGCCCCATGCTTGAATAGATGTGCACTGAAAAGCTCATATGATATGGGAACTTGCCCGCAGGCTGAGTCATTCTGCTTTATGATGCTTACCTTGGGTTTATATTAGTGCTTTCTCCACCAAAGATAGAGCTCTGGTTTCTGAAATGTTTTAACATGTAATTCCTTTTTAGAAAAATACATAAACATACAAATATAAATATCAACTCAAAGTAGACTACATTAAATAATATGTGTGGAAAGGCAAAAACATTACACGATCCATCCAGATGTCCATGTAGATACCCGGAAAATATTTAAACATGTATAATGTGTCAAGTACGGATTAGGTGATGGAATATAGAAATAAACATAATGAAGGAATTCGAATCAATTTCTGAAAGTGTTACTTACTGGAAACGTTTGAGTAAAGCGATCACTAAAGCAGAGGGTTCTTTAACTTGTTTCCACTTTAGATCTAATTTTGACTCCAGAGGAAGAATATGAAAGAAGAGTTACATAGCTGTTAAAACACTTCACTGATCATTGCATGTCAACTTCAGGCAGAAAAATATAGTGATTCTTTAAAATATGGCCCGATTTGGTTATCACATTGCCTAAAATGTTATCCACCTGGAGCTCACCTGGTGGCTTTTGGGCTTTTTTTTTTTTAATTCTCCGTTTTAACTAAACTTTTTTTTTTCTGTTGTATCAGATTAATATTATATATTGTATCTATGAGATTTAAATAAAATTCGTTACTACCCCTTAGCTATTTGTATACCTTTTTTTATGACATCCTTTTGTGACAGAAAATACGGCTAGGTAGTATTCCTCTGAACAAGAAAACACAAAAATATACTATTTCATATTTTTGTTCCTACTTACGAATAAAAGGAAACAAACATTTTTAGAAAAAATTGGAACTTCATTATTTATTTGTATTTGCTAGGTGTCTGCTGATTGTAAAAGTGGTATACAGGCTAGGCACAATAGCTCATGCCTGTAATCCCAGCACTTTAGGTCAAGAGGGTGGATCATCTGAGGTCAGGAGTTTGAGAACAGTCTGGTCAACATGGCAAAATCCCGTCTCTGCTAATAAGACAAAAAATTAGCCAGTTGTGGTGGTGGGCACCTGTAGTCCCAGCTACCTGGGAAGCTGAGGCAGGAGAATTGGTTGAACCCGGTAGGTGGAGTTTGCAGTGAGCTGAGATCATGCCATTGCACTCCAGCCTGGGTGCCAGAGCAAGACACTGTCTCCAAAAAACAAAACAAAAAAAAGTGACATACATTGTTCAGATTCAAAATTTTCTACCTCGTTTCATTTTTTTTGGATCTTTAATCTTTTCCAGGTGTCTGACCTTTTTTAATAGCCTTGTTTTAACTTCTTTTCCTTTGTCCACCTTACTGGGTATTGGATATCCCAAATCCCTTTTACCCGGTATGTTTTGTCTCCATTCCACAATCTTCTTTTTCATTTTCTGAAATCTAATTTAACCCTTTGTTTGCTTTATGAAATGATGTATTTAGGAGAGTATATTGGTTAAAATGTGACAAAAGAAAATTGACAGAAAAAAGTAATATCAAATTTTGGACTGTAAAGGATTTTGCCTTTTTTTACATAGTTGACATAAATCCCGAATCATATATATATATATATATATATATATATATATATATATGCAAATACATATATGCCACCATACATCGTAAGCCAAGTGGACCTTCACCTGGAAGCTGACAAACGTTTTGAGCTTGTTGAGGCAGCACTATCACCCGTCTGTTTTATTGTTGTACTGTACTGTTTGTTTCTTAAAATGAAATATTTTATAAAATCTAGTTAAATGAGAATAGAAAATGATTTAATTTTTAATTTTTAATTAAAACAATTTTTTTTAAATTTATTTTTTATCGAGATGGACTCTCACCCTGTCGCCCAGGCTGGTGTACAGTGGCTCTATGTCTGCTTACTGCGACCTCCGCCACCTGGGTTCAAGCAATTATTGTGCTTCAGCATCCCAAGTGGCTGGGACTACAGGTGCGCGCCGCCACGCCCGACTAATTATCTTGTATTTTTAGTAAAGTGAGGGCTTCCTTATGTTGAACAGGCTGGTCTTGCACTGCTGACCTCAGGTGGTCCGTCTGCCTCAGCCTCCCAAAATGCTGAGGTTACAGACAGGAGTCACTGTGGCCAGCCAATTTTATAAGTAAAAACATGAAATGAATAAAATTAGTATTAAGATAGGAATCTCTAGAATGCTACTTCCCTGTAAGTGATTTTAAAGTACTTCTGCTCTTCTGCTAACCAGGGAATGTCCATCGTGCTTTACTTCTGAGCTTTGAACATTCTATTGTGCTTCTCACTTGATGTTTGCTGGTATTGATGGTCATGGTACAAAATGCCGATTATGTGATAATTTATTTTACTCTTATGCTTATATGACCTTATACCATTATGTACAAACCTAATTACAGTAAAATTCTTTAGGTTTTTGATAGTCTCTCGATGCTAACAAAGTTTTCCCCTATGAATGTAACTGTGAAATGCATTCAAATGTAGCAATAATTCTCAAAACAGTTTTAATATATAATAGGTTAGAGTGGGCATAGAAGATGTAAATTACATAAACTTTTTCCTAGTTTTCATTAGCTTATGCAAGCAAATGTATTGTAATCATCTGATAGCTTCTTCGGTACATGGCAAATAATGGCAATCAATAAATGCTTGTCTTGAGTTTGATGAAATACTATAATAGACAAAAAGTTTTTAGGTTAGGTAAATAAAATGACGATAGTAAAGAGGCTTAAGTTGTTGGTTTCTATTATTGATAATGAAATATGGAGAAGTAATATATTCTCATTGTATTTGGAGAAAAAACTAGTATAGCAAATAATTTTAAAATTAGCAAAGGTGATAAATAATTCAGTAGTTACAAAGAAAGTTTTGGAGCATGTTGCCTTCATTTATATAATGACCTACTTGAAGCTTTGGCTTTAAAAAGTTCTTTGAATTATTATTGAGTAGCAGAAAAGGTGTGAACATGGTACATTTTGTATGTACCACTTATCCAGCTTCTCAATATTAACAACTGGCATAGCCATAGTAAACTTTGTACAGTTTAACGCTGGTACAATAATATTAAGTAATATGAGACATTATTGGAATTTTGCTAGTTTTTCACAAATATTCTTCTGTTTCAGGACTCAAGCTAGTATATCAAATTGTATTTAAATGCTCAGTTTCCTTAGTCTCTGCTAATCTGTGACCACTGCTAAATCTCTCTTTGTTTTTCATTATCTTGAAACATTTTATGAGTAACATTTATTTGTTCTGTGGACTCTCTCTCATTTTGGGTTATGTAATATTTATGTAGAATTAGACTAAGATTCTGAATTTTGGGCATAAAGACTAAAAAAGTTATGCTGTGTCCTTACCAGTACATCATATCAGGGGTACATGATAATGATACATATTTTATCTGTGTGAAAGTAGCATGTACTAGGTCTTTCCACCATAAAGTTAGTATTTTTCCCTCCATAACTAATAAATATATTAGAGGAGATACTGTTATATTATGCAAATATTCTGCTTCACCCAGTACTTTTAGTATCCCTTGCTGAATCTTGCCTGTAATAATTACTACTGTAGTGTTTCTTGAATGGCAATTTTGTATTTTTCTTATTCGTTCTATATTTATTATTATATAATCTTTTGTTACTTGAAATATTATTTGCTATCAATAGAGCAGAAACAACAAAAATATACTACTTCATATTTTTATTCCTACTTATTATATAGAACTTTTCTTTCATTCTTTTTAAAGACTTGACCTAGGCTGGACTAGAGTTTTTTCTCCAAAATATGTTTTTAGCTGAACTGTGTTGGTGAAAGCAGTTACATTGATCCAAACCCTGTGCATAGCAAACCCTGTTCAAACCATATACAACTTATTGATAAAATGTAGGAGAGATTATGTGTGTTCATGTATATGTAATCTATTAGATATTATACATGTATCTATTATTTACATTTTATGATATAGATATAAACATATATACAGTTCTAAATGCTAGTAATAAATGAACAATATATTTTGACATTGAACTTCACTTCAGATTTTAAGCTAGCACAGCTCCATTAATGAACCAATACTTTGTAATTGCTTTGAATGAGTCAGTACGGTCTGTTAGGTTATTGATCTGCTAATTTAAAAAATCTTGAAATAAGATATGCCATGATGGCTTAATGAATTTGACTTCAGAGCTCCCTTATGGAAGTTTACCATGGCTTTGGAAGGAAATTTATAAAAGAGGAAAAAGAAAGTAGCAACATAAATTGTAGTTCTAGAGTGTGAGATTAGAATTATTTAAAATAGTATTTTTTCCTTCAGTATAATTGTGGATGCTGCGGTTGAAAGTTTATTTATACAAAATAAACCGTAAAAAGCTTATGAGGTTAAATGAAAATTATGTCACTAGATTTTTTCCCCAAATATACACTTAAACATTTTCCATAGTATATTCTGTAACTTGCAAGTATTTCTCTGATTTACGAGTGCTCTGGAGTTGGGAAGAATCTTTAACATACCTTACATTTCTTAGCTGTACAAAGAATCTTCTTTGTACAGCAAATATGGCTTTGATTATCTTACAGGAAATCTTTTTTACTTGTGTTAGCTTTCTGTAAATCTATCTCATGACATAGTAATGCAAATTACATTGTTTTATTTTGTGCCTTCTGCAGTTATTGTTCAGCTTTATCACTACTCACCAAGAATTTTCCCCCCGCTATTTAAAATCACGAATGGATCTGCAGCTAACCTATGGCTTTAGTCTCTAGCAGTTGCCTTCAGTATCGCTCGTGTATGCATTGAGCCGATAAGTACCGTGGTTCATTTTACTCTTGAGCAAACCAAGTTTAAGAAAATAAAGGAAGCAGGAGAGAAAAACAGATGAATAATTACTTTAGCCTGGGATAAGGGTGGTGAAAAATGACTTGATTATTTTCTAATCCTTGGCAAGATACATTAAAATAAGGCTTGGGAGAGGAGAGCCTGGCAACAGAAGGTAGAGGAGACAACAAGGGTTACAAGGTGGCTTTCTTAGGCTCTTTATTATGACTTCCTTGGAGTTTTCCAACTGTATTTTATTCTGTATTACCAGTTTGATAAAATTATAATTAAAATGTACATCTTGGTTTAATTATAGATCCCTTCCCATATCAGTGGCTCTTCCTCAGTATTCCCAGGGCCATCAATTCACGTTACATTTTAATTTGTAAGTTCATCAGGAAGAACAGCATACCCTAATATATAAAGGATTACTTGTCATGACTCAGTAGGCTAACAAAGCTTTTGTTGAAAAGGGAAGTCTAATGAAAATAAAGATTCTACTTCTCCTAGTCCAATTATTAGCTCAGATATTTCATGCAAGAGAGAAATTGGACATTTTTCTCACTGTACTGTATAATTCATTTTAAAACCTTGGTAATAAAGAAATATACAAATGCACATCTCCTATAATGGGGAAAATCATTCGAGGATACAAAATATGCACAGAATCTAAAACAAACAGCTTTATTTTTCTAAATAATCTTTAAGAATTACTGCTGCATTGGAGAAATGTTTAAATATTAGTCTTTTTTATTTTAAAAGAATGAAAATCATCACTGATAATCCTCGAAGAATTAAACAAGATAATCATAAATATAAAGGTATAATAATAAACTCCATGATGATTTGGTTATATACTTTCATGTATTTAAATTATATCACTTCATAATTTGGACTTAGCTATCCAGATATCTTAAAGCAAATATAAAATAAGTCAGTCAACATGTATTTATAAAATACTGGAAGAATAGCAGTTAAGAAGACAAATTCCAAGGAAACAGATCTATCCAATCACAAAACAGTAAGATGACCTTTTATTTCACGGGTTTCCTGAGTATTCAAAATACCGTGCTGATTTCAAATTTTGATAACTTATTACACATTGGGGTTTTATTGTAATAACTCTGAGGACTTGATAGAATATTAAAACTAAGGAGGTCCCACATCAACCTTTTGTTTCATTCTTTTATTTTCCACATAAATAATTGAGAACTATTTATACTCATTGCAATAATTTTTCTCCAAGAACCTCATGGTTAAGTCAAAAGATTACTGGGCAGGGAGTTCAAAGATGAGGGAGTCCAGTTTTATGTTCCTTAAATTATCACAACCTAGGGTTTCCTCGTCTGTTAAATGAAATATTTAGAAAATACTCTTTACATTTTTCTCAGTTAATAAATTGGTAACATACCTCAGTTAGTCCATGGTTCTCAACAGTCATTTAAAGATGCAAATATATTCCTCCAGTCAATAGACTGCCTGCCAATCAGTGAACCATCGTAGCAGTAAAAATTGTGATTAGTAACTTTTAGGGATTAGTAATTGTTAGAAAATCTTAATCTAATCAGCATTTTAAATTATAATTTTAGTTAGGACTTAAAGATATGTGTAAGACAGTCTGTCTTATGACATCCAGGGAATGTTACTGATATACTTACCATGTTAATGCATACACACACACACTGTGTTGAGATGACTGTAAGATATTACGAAAATTCCTGGAAATAGAAACTAAGCAACTTCTGGGAGTCAAGAAATACTTCTGGAGAAAACTATCAAAATTGAGTCCGGACAACAAATGTTAGCCAAAAGATAATAGGGGGAAGATGGGTTTTAGCAAAAGGGATTGTGTAAAAACCTACTGGTTAGAGAGAGAATAGTCTTGACTATTCTTTAAGTTCATTAAGGCTGAACTCCAAAAGTTTCAGCATCATTCAGGAAAGGAAACAAACACTAGGTGAGCACCTACTGTGTTTCAGTGTGCTTGGTGCTTCAGACTTGCTGTGTTGCATTCATTCACAGGTCTCCACATAGCCACAACTAACATTTCAATTAGTCAATTATTGGATCAATAATTATTGATCTTACTGATTTGATCAATTAGATCTTACTGATTTGATTAAATCTGGCTAGATTTTCTTCTTCCAGTAGCACTATTGCCTTTCTTTTTTCCCGTTAATAGCATTTAACTTAAGCATTTCTGTATATTTTTATAGAATATTTATAAAACCATGTAAACTCTTAAATTATTTTAAACTACTGAAGTTTATTTTTAGAACAGTGTTAGGTGCACAAAATATGGAGTTTATAGCAAGGAGTTCCGTCTTCCCACTGTCAAACCCATCATTAACATCTTCAGTTATATATTTATCATACCTGATGAACCACTGTTGATGCATTATTATTAACCGAAGTCCATACCTTACATGTGGGCTCATTGTTGGTCTTGTACATTCTTTGGGTTTTGTCTAATACCTAATATCCACCATGAAGGCATCACACACAAGAGTGTCACTGCCGTGAAAATCCACTGTACTTTGTTTCTCCCTCGCCACCCTCCTGGCCAAACCCTGGCCAGCACTGATCGTTTTGTTTTATAGCTTTGCTTATTACAGGAAGTCATACACTGGGAATATAGAGTGTACAGACTTTCTCCACTGGCCTCTTTGACTCAGTCATTTGTTATTCAGGTTCCTCCATGCTTTTTCTTGACTTCATAGTTCATATCATTTTATCAGTGAATACTATTCAACTACATGGATGTATTAGAGTTTGTTCATAAACTTCTCTTTTCATGGATATTTTGGTTGCTTTCAGTTTGTGAGAATTCTGAATAAAGCTGCTCTAAATATTAAAGCACAGGTTCTTGTCAGGACTTAAATTTTTGAATCATTTTGGTAAATACCTACGTGTGTGATGGATGGTTAAATCATATCATTTAGCTTTGTAAGAAATTGCCACACTATTTTCCCAAGTGGCTGTGCCATTTGTGCATTATTATATCAGCAGTTAGTAAGAGCCCTTGTTATTCCGTGCTTGCTAACATTTGGTGGTATCTCTTTGTTACCAATTATATGTGATCAGCGTCTTTTCATATACATATTTGTCATCTATTTATCTTATTTGGTGAGATATCTATTCAGATGCTTTGTCCATTTTAAAATTAGGTATTTCCTATTGTTTTTAAAAGTCTCTTATTTTTAAAATTTCAACTTTTAACTATGGGGGGAAATATGCAGATTTGCTGCATGGGTATATTGCACTCAGGTAGTAAGCATAGCACCCAATAGGTAGTTTTCAAACCATGTTCCTGTCCCTCACTAGCCAGCTAAGAGTCTGCAGTGTCTATTGTTCCCATGTTTATGTTGATGTGTGCTTAATGTTTAGCTCCCACTTATAAGTGAGAATACACCATATTTGGTTTTCTGGTCCTAGGTTAACTCACTTAGGATTATAGCCTCCTGCTCCATCCATACTGCTGCCAAGAACATGATTTCCTTCTTTTTTATGGCTGCATATTTTTCCGTGGTGTATATGAATCTCTCTCTTTTTTTTAATGCAATCCACTGATGATGAACACCTAGGCTCATTCCATGTCTTTCTGTGATGAATGCCACAATAATGAACATAAGATTGTATGTGCCTTTTTGGCATAATGACCTATTTTCCTTACATACCAGTATGGAATTGCTGGGTTGAATGGTAACTCTGTTTTAAGTTTTTGAGAAACCTCCAAACTGCTTTCCCCAAGTGGTTGAACATTTATGTACTAATTTACACAGGTAAGACTGTGGAGAAAAGGGAACACTTACATCTTGTTGGTGGGAATGTAAATTAGTGTTCCTTTTTCTCTACAATCTTACCAGCTGTGTTGTTTATTGACTTTGTAATAATAGCCATTCTGACTAGTGTAAGATGGTATCTCACTGTGGTTTGATTTGTATTTCTCTGATGATTAATGATGTTGAACATTTTAAAAATGGGTTTCTTGGCTACTTGTATATTTTTTGAGAAGTGTCTGTTCATGCATTTTGCCCATTTTTTAAACAAAGTTTTTTGGTTTTTGCTTGTTGCATTTAAGTTTCTTATACATTCTGTGGATATTAGACTTCTGTAGGATGCATAGGTTGTGACTATTTCCTCCCATTCTGTATGTTGTCTGTTTATTGTATTGATAGTTTCTTTTGCTGTGTAGAAGCTGTTTAGTTTATTAGGTCCCACTTATCTTTTTTGTTTTTGTTGTAATTGCTTTCAGAACTTAGCCAAAATTGCTTTGCCAAGGGCAACGTTTGGAAGGGTATTTCCTAGGTTTTCTTCTAGAATTTTTATAATTTGAGGTCTTATATTTAAATTGTTAATACATCTCGGGTAAATTTTTGTATATGGTGAAAGGTAAGGCCCTCATTTCATTCTTCTGCATATGGCTAACAACATCATCTATTAAATAGGGAGAACTTCCCCCATTGCTTGTTTTTGTCAGTCTTATCAAAGATCACATGGTTGTAGGTGTGAAGCTTTATTTGAGTTTTCTGTTCTGTCCCACTGGTGTGTGTCTCTGTTTTTGTATCATATTATTTTGGTTTCTGTAGTCTTACAGTTTGAAGTTGGGTAGTGTGATTCCTCAGACTTTGTTCTTTTTGCTTAATATTGCTTTGACTATTGCAGCTCTTTTTGGTTCCATATAAATTTTAGATTCTTTTTGTGAAGAGTGACATTGGTAGTTTGGTAGGAATAACTCTGTATTCCTGTGCTTTGTGCCATATCCTGGAGGCACCAGAGCATCCCATGGCCTTGGACAGATTCCAGCTGTGTTTGGGGATCTGACGTGATTCTGGATCACTGGGAATATACGAACATACAGCACTCAGGCTGGGCTGCAATGGCTGTACTGTATACACACTCCTGCAGAGTGGCTATGAGTAGGCCCTAGGAGGGCAGATAAGCAGCATCAGAGGGACAGGCGACAGCACGATTTATAAAACAGACATGCCCTAATCCCATGGGGAAGCCAGCCCTGTTCTCTCCTGACTTAGAGGTCAGCTGGGAATAATGCCTCCTAGAAAGGAGAAGCTCTAGGGGATGGGCATCTATGGCTGTTCTCTGCTGGAGCACACAAACATTTCTGTGTTACACACCACCTGAAGGCCTGTCTCTGACTGTTCCCCAGGTAGATCCCCCTGCCAGCTCACACATCCATGGAGGACATAGCTGACCCTATAGCTAGGATCCCAGGGGTCCACAGAGAGAGTGAGCCATCCCTTAGTTCCCTCACTCACCCCTTTCCCAGGAGCCATTGAGGGCTGGGAACTAACCCTAGCATTTCTGTATTCTGTGCAGGATTCTCAACTTCCTTCCTCTTCAGCCTTGCCTTTAATGTTGCCTCCCCATCCACCTTAGCTTATCATTTCCAAAGAGCTGCCCATATTATAGTGGTTTGGTCCATAACTGGATCTCTCTCAATGGGAGTGTCACTTCCTGGCTGTGTCTCTTCAGCCAAAGTTGTCTCCCCTCTGTACCATTGCTATTCTTGAGGAATCACAGCTAGTGCTAGTCCTATTCTTGGAATATTCTCTTTGTCCAAGCTTTTCTAGCATTTTATTTTTGTTATTCAGATAGCATGTTATGTATAAACCCTTTTGGGGAAATTATGAGTATGATGTTTTCATTTGATGATACTCTAAATTCTCATTACAGAAATTTACAATTTTTGCAATTTACAGATTATAATGCATTTTCCAAAAAAAATTAAAACTTCCTTTATTAGTAGTAGAGAATATCAGCATGTTTCCAGAGTGTTTTATTTTATTTTATTATTATTTGTTGTTGTTGTTGAGACAGAGTCTCACTCTGTTGCCTAGGCTACAGTGCAGTGGTATGATCGTGGCTCACTGCAGCCTTGACCTCCTGGCTCAAGCAATTCTCCCACCTCAGCCTCCTGGGTAATTGGGACTGCAGGCATGTGCCACCATATTTGGCTAAATTTTGTGTTTTCTTCTGTTAAAACAGGGTTTTTTTTCATGTTTCCCAGGCTGGTCTCAAATTCCTGGGCTAATGTTATCCACCCACCTCAGCCTCCCAAATTGCTGGGATTACAAGCATTAGCCACTACACCCAGCTAGAATTGTATATTTATTTTGAATAGTTGAATTTATTCTTTGACAGCTAAATATTTAAGGGTGTATGTATGTGTGTGGGAGTGTGTATGTACACATATATGTGTGCATATTTTCATTTGTGTTGGGGATGCTTTAGAGGAAATTGGTACCAGATATTTATGAGAGATTTTTCTCCTCTAAAATAAGTATCTTGTACTTAAGAAGTTTTTAAAAATGTATTTTGATCACTTCATTTTGTTGAGAAAGATCTGTGGACCAGAGATAGGAGTGTTTCTAACTTTTTACTTTCCAGTGTTCTTTTTATGATACACATTAGCCATAACAGCTAGCATACCCGTTTCAAAATGTAAAGTTGTACATGGCAAGCTATGTGTCTATAAAACAACTCTTCAATGATACCTAGAGTGTCTTCACATGGATGTTCAATTTAAAGGTATTTTTCGTGAATGACTAGCAAACTGATCCCCCAGATTTATGTCTTTCAACCCAGAGAATAGGAGAAAGTATGTACTGACTGGAAAATGTGAGAGTAAAATTACCTGGGTATTATCTACTAAACAAAATGGTCTTTACTGTCTGGTGTGCTGTGAAGTGGAAGTAAGCAGTTGTTTGAAAGAGAATATAAATGGTGCTTTATGAGGCTATATTGATCTTCCTTTGGTTTTCAATTTAAGATTTTGAAAAAAAAGTAATTTTAAAGAAAAGGAAAAGTTTAGTAAAAGTCACCATCTTCATTTTAACATGTTATGGCTGATTACGTTGTTAAACTAGCATATTCCTTTTTCTGTTGTTAGCTAGAAGGGAGTAGACCATATTTGGGATTCAGCACATGCAAAAAGAACAACAAATAATAAATTACACTATGAATCATATTGTTTATTTTTTTTCATGCATCCATTCAACAGATGTTTTCTGAGTGTCTGCTGTGTGCCAGGCCTTATGCTACATGCTAGATGAGAAAAATCAGAAAGCAAAGTTTCTTACGGCTGGGAGCTCACACATATAATGGAAGAGATAGACCAGTAAAGCAACAATTTCAGGAAAGGGTTATGACACTTGAATTCAAGAGTTTATAAAAGGAATTGGGAGCATATAGCTAAGATGAGGATAAAGACGGAAAAGGGGTATGGTATAAACTGAGTACTGAAGGACTTAGCCTAAGTAGGATTTTAGGAGGAGAAACAAGAAAAATGAATTCCAGGAATGAGAAATAGAAGCTAAACATTCAAAAATGAAAGAGAACATACATATTCACTAGACAGCAAGTGGTTTAGTTTTCCTCTAGCAGAATGGGGATATGGCTAAATGTGGGGAGATAAGACTGCTGAGCAAGGCAGGAGCCACTCACTTGATGAAATCCCTTACCAGAAAGTACTTAAATTAACCCAGATGATGAGAAGCTCTTCAAGAACTTTATTGGGGGTTACATAAAAAGAATTTGCTTTTTAGTAATCTCTCTATAATAGAATAAAAGGGAGATTGAATGAAGATAAAATTGAAGGTGGGGAGTTCATTTATAAATTCTAGCCTCTGAATGCTGCATGAATCTTGTGTCTACTACTCTTCTCTCCAAAAGAAAGTTTAGGTGTAAAATCCTAGAAATACAGAACTGAATTTTATTGTAATTCTAATTATTTTATTCTATGATGAAGGAAATGAGGTGAAACAGGTTAAATAACTAGCCAAAGCTGGAGAATTTCTGAGAAAACCAGAATTTAGGACCCTGATCTCCTCCTTCTCAAAACCCATAGATTAAAATTCACAAGGAACAGCCCTTCATCTTCAGAGAAATATTTTAACTCAAGTATTAATGATTATATGGTCTGTGTGAGAGGTACAATAAAGCAAGTGACCTTCATGGATAAAATTCTCTGTGCTTAAAATTAAAAAGACAAAAGAAAATGGGATTCAATTATTAATATAATTAGTTGATGATCTTGTGGGGTGACAGATACATAAATGCCTGTTACTGACTGATGATAACGGAGCATTCGACTCTCCAAACTGGTGCTCAAGTTTAGCTCTTAGATATAATGAGGGGCTTACTTCTTTCATCTTGCCTCCTTTTCAGGTGCTAATGCTACATTTCGATAATAACGTACAAACCCAGCATAATGTAGGTGCTGCTATTGCTCCACATTAATTCCATTATTTTGTTTTCTGTTGCTGTAGCTTATGATTGTTTTAAAGATCAGGCTTTTATGAGATACTATCATGAATAAAACAGCAAGAGAATATAACGATTAACCCTTCTGGAGACTGCCATGTCTACAATATGTTAACAAAACTGAGACAAAAGAAATATGTTAAGGCTATGACACACTGTAATGCTTGGCAGTTACTTAGAATCTTTAAAAAAAAAAAATTCCCTCAAGGCTCCTATATGAATGCCTACATCACATTTAAAAGTATAATGGATCCTTCAAACTAAAGAGCTCAGTGCCTGGTGAATGGAACTAGTAGGTCATATATAGAAAGAATGTTTTACAGGTACAGATATCTATTCAGGCTAGTGGACTTAGCTGGCTGTTGAACTTGATGGTATTTACTATGAGATTAATCAGACAACAACAATTTCCAGTGAGGACAAGTGATTTCCTAAAGAATATGGGTTAATAAATGATGGAACCTGGTGCTTGAACCCTAGGACCCTGAGTCCGGATCATCACCCTGTCCACTGTGATAAAGGGAATTTGCACTTTCACCAGTGCACTGTTGTTTAGATAGTAAAATAAATCTTAAAATAAGAATGCGAGTAAATGTATCAATATTCTCCCAGCCCCCAAAATTCTAAATTTAGGAAATGTGAATTTTAGATAAAAAGTCCTCAAAGAATGTAAAACTGAAAGTCAAACTCCAAGTGTTTTAATGATCTTGAGCCAAAGAGCATATGACGATTCAGCATTTCTCACTATGGGGCACACTGTGACCTAGAGCTCTGGTTCCCGATATACTTTAGCATTGTCAGTATAACTCGTTTTGAGCACTATGACTTGAACAAGGCAGACCTCCTTAGTGCAAAGGCAGAATAGATGTCCAGTTACCTGCGTGAGTCCAGTCTATTGTTCATGTTTGTAGAGTAAGAGATTAGCACTTCACTCCTCTGGAATAAAACATTGACATTACCTGTACAGACAATGTAATCTTATGGTAGAAAAAGAAATTTAAAGATATAGAATAAAGGAAATCACCACTGACAGATAACCACCAAAAGCGGTAGTTATCTTTCTCCCCCCCAGATTTCTATGTGTAGACTGTATGAAAAGGGCCTTGTGCCTGCCTGCTCACAGTTTATAAAAAGTTCTGGATGCTGGAATTTTCTAGGCAGCCTGGTGTCAGTCTTGCTTCAGCAGCATAAATTTGCATTCATGACCAGGTGCCCTTTACAATGCTTTTTTTGTTTGTAAAAATATGAACTTCTTAAACTCTCAATTGGAGATCATGATACAATAAGGCTTAGACTGTTTTATTCTCATATAACAGTGTATATACCTTCCAACAAAGGAAGGAAGCAGAGGATGGAATGCTCTTTATTCTTTATGTCTTAAGATATTCTGTAATACTTCTCTTAAGGAATTAAGGAAGATTACCTTTTGATCCTCCAAATAAGAAAGGAAAGGTTTTAATTGGATGTCATCACTGTCAATCATCATGAATATAGTAGAGAAAAGTAGGAGACTTCAAGAGTGGAAGCAGTTACCACACTGTATTCACATATTACAACTGTGGGGGAAAAAATCCTTCTCCCTGGGCTTCCTAAGAAGTTGGAGAACTCTGCCAAAAAACCCTTGTGAGGCATATTTCCTTCTTTAATCTGAGTATTTTACTCTGATTTATGAAAAGAAACTATTCATTTGGAGGAATGAGGAGATAAAGGAGGCTGACAGTAAAGGGACTGATTTTTTTGTGTTAATATAGTTTAACACAAATCATTTTTCATCTAAAACTGAAAAATTCACTTAATATTCATATGCCATTAAGTTATCTTTGAAAACATGGTTTACAAATAAAAGCACAGTATTTCCTATGTGCTGTGGGAGCACTACAGTTTGTTTATTCTATGACAAGACATTTAGTTTATTTTTTTTGAAAGAAGGGAAGTAGCATAAATAGTACTGAAATGGATAATCAGAATACAGAAATGTGTGTCAGCATCTGTGAATATGTCCTTTTGAGAGATTCCTAGAAGTATAATAACTGGATAAAATGGAGCAAATATTTTTAAGAGTTTGATACATGTTTGTAAATTGCTTTTCAATTTATAGTGCCACCAGCAATGAGTGAAGATGGCAGTTTCATCACACCTGCTCATTACTATGAAAACAACACAAAAGACTTGCTACGTGTAAAAAGATAATATTTACTTTATATAGACAGATATCCCCAGACACAGATATATACTAAGGTATTCTCAGAAGCTAAAGTCTTTGTGATAGACTCTCTTTAGGACAGTAGATAGCTTTAGAAGGCATTTGCAGAGCAGGAAAGGGAAGCTTGTGTCCACTGATGGACAACCCTTTGAAACCTAGGAGTATCAAGAGAGCTTTGGTTATATCAGCCCATGAGAGATAAATGCTAAATGTAAAATGCAACAACACTGAGGATAAAATTTACCTCTGTCACATTTTTGTGTAAAGCTATACTCCAACTGGAAATTATCAGCTTTATTAGTTTGCTAGAAGTGCCATAAAAAAGTACGGAATGCTGGGTAGCTTAAACAACAGAAATGTATGATTTTTATGATTTTGGAGGCTAAAAGTTTAAGACAAACCTGTTAGCAAGGTTAATTTCTTCTGAGAGTCTCTCTCCTTGTCTTGTAGATGGCCATCTTCTCTTGGTCTGTCTTCTGTGTGTCTCTGTGTTCTAATCTCCTCTTCTTTAAGGACACCAGTCACAGTGGATTAGGGTTCAAACTAATGGCATTATTTTAACTTATTGAGCTTTTAAAATACCCTATCTCTAAATACACTGACATTCTGAGGTACTCGGGGTTAGGGCTTCAACATATGAATTTTAAAGAACACAATTCAGCTCATAAAACCAATATGTTGAACTTTGTAGTTTCTTCTTAAAATGTAATGCAAATAAACAATGAAGCTTACCTATTTATTCACTATTATAGCATCATTACTGTCTTGTATGAGAGTAAAATCTGTTGCACACTATTATCGTTCAGAATTTATTTTGAAGTCATTCTGTTTACAACACATCTGGTTTTACTATAAGCACATACAAAGACATTAGATTTAATAATTTATCTCTTAAATTCAGTTTACACACTGTATAGAGCATCTTTCACTGGAATACAGAGTATCTATTGAAACATCATACATCAGTATGGATGTATCCTCTTGAAATTGGGCCATAGTCAGTAGGGAAATGAAAATGAAGTCAAAAGTTTCTCCAAGATAGGTTGAAAAAGTAAGTCATTTTAAATACTTAAATAAGGTAAGGTGGAGTAACTCTGCTGCCTATCCTTATGATCTTCTGCCAGCTTTGACAGGGAAAAAAAAGATACAACTCAGAGAAAGGCTACCGTGATAAGCTCAACTTCTTATGCTTATAAACGTGTCATGTGTGACATGTTTAGTTCCATTATGGTAACAAGATGCATACACTGAATTTTGACCACCAATGACATAAAATAATTATATAATTCACAATATGAATCAGGTTTGGAAATATGTTTTTTAAATGCAGCTTATATATACATATACTTACATATTCATGTGTTAACCCATCAGACACCTTTAAATAAATAGACAGTGATAAGAAATGATATAAAAATATTAACTTTTTATGTGTATCTCAGGAAATCATATAGATATATTAGGTAGTCAAAATTATTAGACACTAATAGTGAAGTTGGGAGAAAGAACATAATCCTGAGCAACTTTACAACATTCAGATTGGGCATAAGGTGCACAAATCATTGTGACGAACATTTAATTTGTTTTGGAGTAAAATAGTGATTCTGCTGTGGTAAAGTAATAGTTGTTGACTTCCATCTGCTTTTGTAAGAATATCTTTTATTGTAATCAAAACATAGGAAGGATTTGTATGTCTAATGATACTGCATTACTATGTATATTTGATCATTTCCAAGTAGGCTCTAAATAAGGACCTTCCTTTTAAAGCAGAATAACTGTAATAACAACAACAAAAACAAAAATCCCTTCAACTCCTGCCCTTGCCCTTCTCATCTCATCTCATCTCATCAATATACTGCTTTAGCTCTAGAAATCCATCTGTAATTAATGAACTGTTTTATGGAATTAATTGTTTCTCCAAATTTTCAGCCTTGCAGAGAATATGCTTAGAAGCGATCAACAAACATGGTGTGTTTTTCATGTTATCAACCCCACTAAATCAAAATTTAAAAAACATTGGAATTTACAGGTTAAGTACTCTGAGCATTATGATAGTAATGAGACATTTGCAAACAAGAATGAGAATAGTGGAAAATTTCACTTTAGAATTACATCAAATGGTGACAATAATACTGTGTTCAAGGATTAGTTTTAGTTCAAGTCACTGTACATATTGCATCTTTATATAAATAATACCAATACAAATATATCTTATTTGTGCTTTTGGTAGTTCAGTTGTTATTTTGGTGTAAATTTTTTTTTAAAAAAGTAAAATTAAACCACCATATTTTTAAAAAAATGATTTTTGTTGCTTGTTGAGTTATGATGTAATATCAAATTTCTCTCACACCAGTTAAAATGGCAATCATTAAAATGTCAGGAAACAACAGATACTGGGGAAGATGTGGAGAAATAGGAACATTTTTACACTGTTGGTGGGAGTGTAAATTTGTTCAACCGTTGTGGAAGACAGTGTGGCGATTCCTCAAGGATCTAGAACTAGAAATACCATTTGACCCAGCAATCCCATTACTGGGCATATACCAAAAGAACCATAAATCATTCTACTATAAAGGCATATACATATCACAAATGCACCTGTATGTTTATTGCAGCACTATTCACAATAGTAAAGACTTGGAACCATCCCAAATGCCCATCAATGTTAGGCTAGATAAAGAAAATGTGGCACATATACACCATGGAATACTACCCAGCCATAAAAAGGATGAATTCATGTGCTTTGCAGGGACTTAGATGAAGCTGGAAACCATCATTCTCAGCAAACTAACAGGAATAGAAAAACAAACACTGCATGTTCTCACACATAAATGGGAGTTGAAAAATGAGAACATATGGGGATAGGGAGGGGAATATCACACAATGGGGCCTTAGGAAGGTTCAGGGGCAAGGGAAGGAAGAGCATTAGGAGAAATACCTAAAGTAGATGACAGGTTGATGGGTCCATGGCACATGTATACCTGTGTAACAAATCTGCACGTTCTGCACATGTATCCCAGAACTTAAAAATATTTTTAAAACTTATAATAAAGCAAATAATCTGTCTTTAAATCATGTCAAATAGAATAGTGTCTGGCTTTCAACTTGACTTTTTTTAAAATAAAGTAAAATTAGATAGCCCACCAAAATATATTCTTACATTGTAAAACATTGTGTAAAAAAGGAGCACGAATACAATTATCTGTAGGGTCTCGATTGGAGTCATGTAAAAATCTTGGTGACTAGTACCTGTCTGAACAACCTGTGTTTAATCCATAGCTACATTAAGTAGTAGATGGTAATGTTTAAGTAGAATACTAGCAAGTAGAATATCCTTTGTTGGATCATTTACCAAGGCTGGTCTCTTTTTCCTGGAATATTCAGTCTATGAAAATGATGTATCTCATAATTTGGGGGTAAGGGAGTTGTGAAGAGCTGAGGAAGAAAGAGGACCCTGCCTCTCTCACTGAGTCAGGGTTTGTCAACCTCAACACACAATTGATGTCTCAGCCTAAATAATTTTATCTTGAGGGGGCCTGCCCTGTGCAAGGTAGTGTGTTTAGTGGCATCCTTGACATTGACTCAGTAGATGCCCTACCTCCAGTTGTGACAAACAGAAGTCTTTTCAGAAATTGCTAGATGTGTATAGGAGTGGGTGGGGAAGGAAATCACTCCTGGTGGAGAATCACTGAATTAAAAGAATGAAATGATGTGGCCAACCATTCCTGCCCCACCACCACCACCACCACCAGTGTATAAAAAAGCTTCTGGTTATCATAATTTACAAAATATATTGTCCACCCTGTAAGTTTGACTTTTAGAACTCTTCTTATTACGCCTATAGTTGTTTTATTATTTTACTTTTTTTCTTTTCTTTGTTGTTATTTTGTTCATTTTCATCTTCTCAAGTCTTATTTCTTCCTAATATTAGCCTATGATAAAGTTCAGTTAAACCAGTCTTAAAGAGTAAATACATCTCCTCCTTTCCTTCTTTCTGTAACTTATTCCCATCCTGGGTGTATGTGCCTATCAGAAAAATCAGAACAAGCAGCCTTAATCCAGTTATAATGTCCAGGCTATTCCTAATGGCTAGAGATGTGCACATTAGAAAATGAAGCTTGTTTACTCTTTAAGCTCAACCCCAGTTATGTTAGTACCATGTTTCTCTGTGATAAATTCATCATATCCTGGTAGTAATGCTGACTATTCAGAGGTTATATAATCCCTTTATTCCATACTTTTATTTTCATGGCTCTTAGGTAATTGGGTTCATATTTGACTTGTGGAAGACTTTGTTTCCTTGTCATTTAAGGAGATTTTCTGTTCCTCTAGTCATGCCAGATTACAACTAAGCATAGAACAAGGAATTATAGCTATTAGGAAGAACTTAAAATGCCTTTTTTCATCCGTGCCAAAAAAAGAAAAATACTGCCATTTCTACTTTGACTTCTCTGATGCAAAATTTCTGAATAAAGGCTATCATCCATACTTGTGTTTCTCAATTATTTTAGACATAATAAGAAATCAAACACAAGCTAAGGTTTTTACACTGATGGGCTGTAGAGTAGAAATACCAGTTATGAATAGGACATAAGTGTATTTAAAATATCAAATTTATTTAATATTTTAGAATGATTTTTACTTTTCAGATGTTTATAGTTTTAATAGCTAACATCTATTAACCACTTATTATGTCCCACAAACTGTTCTAAGCAATTTATTTGTAATGACTTATTTAATCTTTATAACCACTTCGTTGTACAATGAAAATTCAAGTCTCAGAGAGGGCATGTAAATTGCCTACAGTCTGGGCCAACTAGTTCTCCAAGAAACCAAGATTCAAATTAAATCTAGGAGGTGTGAAATAGACTAGTTTGGGCTATAAAAGAAAGAAGTTGGCTCACGTGGTTTTATATATATATAACCACACACATATACACATTTTAAGCAATAACATCCTGTTGCTAAATATTATATGGTGTAAGTGATGGTGTATGTATGGCTGCACATGTACTTTGCTCTGTTTTGTCAATAGCATAGGGAACATTGTAGAACATAGTAACGTGATTTCCATCCATCACCCAGTAGCTCCATAGGCATGTCCATATGACAACAACCCCTTAAGTCATAAGTTTGAATCCAGTTTACTTGGTTATCCACTCAGGTTTCTTCTAGAACTGAAATTCTTTGAGTTTGAGAATATTAAATATGGAAGAAAATTGCTTATACTTCCACTGTATGGGTGTTATTTTTCATTCGTGCTAAAATTTTTGCTCCAAAACAGTGATAGAGATTACAAGACAAATAGATGTTTTTCTGATCTTTTTCTTACATCTGGAAATTTTAGGCAGATAGAATGTCAGAATATCTGAACAAAGTTCTTGGTTTTATTCCTTCTAATTAGATTTATCACATTTGCAGCGTGAGCTCTCAGATTTAGATAATCTGTGCCTTTTGGTAGGTGAGTTTGTGAACATATTTAGAAATGTGACACTGCATCTAATAGAATAACAAACTAGATAGAATAGAAATTTGGGGCTTTAGCTTAGAAATTCTATTTTCTCTTTTGATGTTTAAAGTACTCAAATTCATTAGAACACATTTAAATCTATTATCTGTGCCTTCATTCTAGATTCATTGCCTTAAAGTTTTTGAAATAATATTACTGTAAAGTATATCTCTGTTAACTTTAATGAGTGCTTCACTGCCACTTTTTGATGAACAAACATTATAATGCTTTTATTATCTACTTAGCCTGCTTCTTCATCTTTCTGATTTGAAGCTAATAATTCATGTAGCATTTTTGAAAAGTGATGTTTGAGTTTTTGCATAAATTTGATATCTGTATATATTCTTTCTTTCTATGTTTTTTCCAGGAAAGTTTAAAACATAAAGGAACAGAAGTACTTTGGGTTCAAACTGTGAAGTGTTACAGAATATTTGTGTCCTGTCTTTTTTGTATTAATGAGCTTTAATTAAAAAGAAAAAAGATAAGACTTCTTTTTGAAGTTAGTGGGAAGATACACAATATGAGCAATAATTGAGGTTTAACACTTGTTTTTATTTTAGTTTTATATATTGATATTTCTCAGTCTGTGTACTTATTAAGTATATTAATAGAAATATTCTTTCTTTTGTATTAGGTTCCTGTCCTGAGACCACAGCAGAATGTGCCTTGGACAAAGGTGAGTATGTTTAAAAAGTATTTCAAAATTTCTCCATGAATAAAGTGTAAAAATATCATGATAATTATATTACAGTTTCATGCTTAGAAATATATTATAGTTCATGTTTATATCATAGGAAATGCACTTTTTGTCTAGTAATATGTAATGGTGAGAAAACATCAGAATTAGAAATCTGGTTATCAAACATATATCATTGCCTGAGTACAGAAAGCCTTAATCCATACAATCTATATTAAAAGAATTCTTGGCCAGGTGTGGTGGCTCATGCCTGTAATCCCATCACTTTGGGAGGACAAGGCAGGTAGATCACAAGGTCAGGAGATTGAGACCATCCTGGTCAACATGGTGAAACACTGTCTCTACTAAAAATACAAACATTAGCTGGGCATGGTGGGTGCCTATAATCCCAGCTACTCAGGAGGCTGAGGCAGGAGAATCACTTCAACCTGGGAGGTAGAGTTTGCAGTGAGCCGAGATTGCACCATTGCACTCTAGCCTGAGCAACAGAGCAATACTCTGTCTCTAAATGAATGAATGAATGAATGAATGAATGATCAAACTGTTATCACTAATGCCCTTGCAAGTTAAATAATGGAACTATTCAGAGGTTGACAAAAGGTGTTTAACATGTTTTTAGTGACTCTGATGATGAAATTACTGAAATGGAACATACGTAAGTTAAATTATCAGGCAATAACTACCTAGAACTATTTAGGTTTTGAGGGAACAAATAGAGAAACACATTGAGAATTAAAATCAATTTGAAAAGAGGAAGAAATCAGAAAAATAACCTCATAAACAGCTCAGTAAACAGTATATAAACATACTCCATAAAAGATAGGTGTAATAGTTAAAGGTTGATACAGTTTACCTGTTATTTCAAACTGGAATGCTATTATGAAAAAAAATTGTTACTGAAGATACTTAAAAAGCTCATGAAATATAACCAAATTATAAGAGAGTTGAATAGAAAATGAATAAGATGAATTAATGTTACATAGAGGGAAAGCTGTGAGTTATGAATAAGGGAGCTAAGATTCCTGAGGACAGTGGTAAAGGAAGATGACAACTGACAAAGTAAGTATCACATACAGGAGCTACTAACTAATAGGCCTTCTCTAAAGAGAAATTAGCAAAGAGAAAATTGCTTGAATTAACACATAAAGAATTTACTTAAGCTTCAGGATTAGGTAGTGAGAAAAGATTAGGTGTCATTTTTATAGAGATATTTAAATATTGAATAGATTCACAATGTCTAATAATGGTTTCTGTAAAACTTCTCTAGATCAACTACCCTATTCAAGGTTCTTCCAACCCCACGCATGACTTGATGAGTCACTGTTCTTTATTTTTCCCTCTATTAGAGTAATTTTATATTGAAAAAAAGATTGGGCATCAATAGTTTGTAGTTAAAAGAAAAATGTAGACATATATACTATCATTACTAATTAATGCCTATTCTATTTTATGCAAATGTAATACTTGGGGAATTATAGTTATATGTACATACTCATATTTTTAATTTGGCTCAAAACATACTGTACATGTTCTGCAGTGTTAGTCATATGTAAAAGAAAGCATCCTATAAATGCACATGTTAATAATTTTCTGAGATCATAAAATTGAAAGCTCTCCCAGGTATTTTCTTGCCACTATTTTTCTTATAATTTTTTAGGTCATTTTCCCTATCTGTAAAGAGACGAATGTGACTTTAGAATATCCAGAGAAAATAAGCCAGCTGATGTGCATGCCAGACAGGGAATGAATGGCTCCAGGCACAAATCTCTGTTGTGTCAAGGCTTTGGCACGACATTTGGCAGGGACTAAATCAAACACAGCACAATGCAAATAATCTCAGTTTCCCATGGATACTGTTAGTACTGTTAGTCAGTACTACTCTTTTCTCCTGATATTCCAGAGAATGACATTTCTGGTAATAAATTGAAAACTAGAATGTTTCCTAGGTGTTCTTACAGTGTGAGGCAGTGAGGTGATCATGGCTTTGAAATTGGACCTTCCTGTGTTTGAAGTATGAGTCTGTCACTTACTAGCTGTGGAATCCTGGAGAAGCTACCTAAGACATAAAATGAATTTATCAAGAATTATCACAGGGGTTGTGGTGGCATTAAAATGATAAAATTAGTCTAAAACATTTCGTATATCTGTTATATAATAAACATTTAATGAATATTATTTTACTGTTATATAATAAACATTTACTGAATATTATTTTACTTTTTCCCATTTCTGTAATCAGATTTTGCTTTAAACTTCTTAATAATCATCTCAATCATCCTATTAATAGAAGAATGACTCTAATGTACATTTGTAAGTTTTAAGTTATGGTAAGCACAGATGATATTTGTCTTTGTTTTTAGGTGGGCACTCTTTTTGAAGTGGGGAAACAGTTTTTGTGAATTTCCTGCTTATTTTTCAAAATTGTATTTCTTTTTTAAAAAGTTACATGTCATACATAAAGGGTCTTCATGTTGCACAAGCATGTCTTGAGTGCATTTGATCTAATTTTAGGTTTCTTTAGTATGATCAAGTATGGAACACTACATTATAAAATTATTTATATAAATAAATAAAAAAAATTTTATTTTTTAAAAAAATATATTTAAATTTTTATTTAATTAAAAAAAAATAAAAAAATTTTATTTTTTAATTTAAAAAAATTTTAAAATTTTAAAAAAATTAAAAATTTAATAAAAATTAAAAAAAATATTAAAAAAAAATAAATAAAAAAATTATACCCCGTAGCATGCTTATAATATTTTAGTTTAGTTCAAATGTTTGTTTCAACTCTCATTATTAAATGATTATGTGTCATATGTGGTGCTAGGTGCTAAATGTACAAAGAAGAAACAGGTGTATTTTCTGCCTTCATGGGAGTTACAATCTTAGATGGGAAGAGACATGTAAATACATTATTTTTAACACAATGTGATAATATGCTACAATGGAGAGGTGCTCATAGGATGAGGGTTGTGCAAATATAAAATAAATTTCAATCTGGCTTCTTGGAGGGATTGACATCTCATGTGTTTTAAAAGATGATGAGGAATTGGCCAGATATCAGTCATACATAAAGGCATGAGGGTGAGACGTTGTCAAGAATGCGTAGTATTTAATTATGTGATCGTGTCTATTTAAAAATATATAATTTATAATTCATTCTGTGATATGGTAAAAGGAATTAAAGCACTGAAGGAGTGAATAAACTTGTTAACCAAAACTATCAATAAAAGATTAAGGGCAGTGAAATCAGGAATCTGTGGTCAAACAATGATAGTAGCAATAAATGTACAGATTTGAAATTGGGGAGCTGAGCCCTCCTGCTTTATTCTTGAAGGTAGATTTAGATTATAGTTAGGTTATTTTAACAGAGCTAAGATTTATGAATGTGTGTTTATCATATTCTTATGTGTAACATGATAATGAGAAACCAGTAATAATAAGGAAGCTTTTATAAATGTTAATAAAATGTGGGATATTTTACTGTTACTGAAATTATAATTTTGAAGATATTTTCAAGAAGACTGTGTTCTTAAAAACAGGACAAATTATGAAATATTATTATAATACCATACCCCCTTTATACATATATTTATGTAAAACAGTTGCGTATGGGTACTCAGTTATATATTTGATGTGCTTTTGTTAGGGGACTGGGTTCCAGGAAAGTGCTTAGAAAAAGATTGGAAAGAAACACACCCACCATTATTAACGGTGACTATCTCTATGTCATGGGTATACATTGTGGATGGAAAGTCTTACAATTGCTGAAGGGGGAGACTGAAGCCGCGGCCTATTCCTGTTTAATAAGTAGAATATAAAAAGAAGGATATAATTAGGAACAAGTAGCATGAGTGATTAGATATTAATCTTATTGAACATTAAGCCTTGATGAAAGCTTTCTTGTACTTTATGCATGATCATCGAGGAACTTTGGGTTGTCGTGATCAGGGACTGATAGGGGACACTATGGAATGTGGCCACGAGGCAAGAGCATTCATACCTGTCGAACATCAGCTGGTGGCGATCAGCAGGGACAAAGCCCAAAATTTGTTGAATGGCAAAACCAAAGCTCTCTATCACAGCTGCATAAGGGTTGCTGGAGGGCATCTAAAATTTCTGCTGTAGTGCCAGTGCTTGGGGAAGCACCCATTACTCAGCAAACATGAAGGAAACATCCCCTGTCCTTGGGCAAGTGGGAGAACACTCCACTCCCCCACACTCTTGAGGAAGGACTAATAACAGTCAGCCCAACCCTCAGCTACCTGGGGGCTTCAAGGTCTCTATGTGGTGCTGTGCTATACTGGTTACAATCTGTGTCTGCTTTCACTTCCTACTTCTGCACCTGGTTCCTCTTGTAGATAGTAAGAAATAGCATAATTCTTGAAGTCTTTGTTTTTTCTTGATGGGCATAACATAAAGTGCTGACGCATTTCATTTCCCCGTTTCGGCTACTTGCAAGCTCTGGGCCCCTTGTGCCTTAGACATGTGATTTGCTTGACCCTATGAAAAACTGGGCAGGACTCACCCTACGTACCCTGCCTCCCTGATTTGTACCCAGTAAAAGTAAGAGGTGCAAGCACTCAGGGCCACTACTGGTCTCTATGTACTGGTGGTAGTAGTCCCCTGGGCCCAACTCTTTTTCTCTTAATTTCGGTATATCGTGTCTTTATTTCTACAGTCTCTCATCTCTGCACCTGTAGAGAATACCCTCTAGATCCAGCAGGACTGGACCCTGCATACATATGTGTGATTTCTATTGTTTCTTGAAAGTTTCACATGTTTTATATTTTATGATGTAATGAATCCATTGAATAACCTCTAACACAGCTCCCTTAACGCTTGCCTGATGATGCTCATACCTTTGCGTCATCCCCTCACCTTGGGTGGGAGCAGAACCACAGACTTGCTGCTAACCAGTTGACTATGGCAAAGGTAAAGGATGTCACTCCCGTTAATATGTCATGTTATATGGCAAAGGTGATGGAATGACAATCCCCTGAGTATGTTATGTTATATGACACTACATCTTGTTAGTAGACACATTCCTGCTCTCCTCCTGACCATGAAGGTAGTAAGCCAGTATGCTGTGAGATGGTCTGTGGTGAGGGCCACATGGCAAGAAACTGGCTGGCTCTAAGAGATCAGAGTGGCCCCTAGATACTGAGAGTGGCCTTCAGCCAACAACCAGCAAGAGGTGTCAAGGCTTGTTATACTACAGGTATAAGGGAATAAATTCGAGCAATTACCTGAGTGAACTTGGAAGTGGCTAAATTACCAGCTAAGACTACACATAAGAATCTAGTCTTAGCTGACACTTTGATTATAGCTTTGGAAAGATCCCAGCTAAGCTGTTCCTGGACCTAACCACAGGAACTGTAAGATGATAAATGTATATTGTTTTAAGCTTCTAAATTTGTGGTAGTTGTCATGCAACAGGAGAAACTAATGGCTTTGGACATAATTGTGTCCCTTTACAATTCATATGTTGAATCTCTAATTCCTAATGTGACTATATTTGAAGACAGGGGTTTGAGGAGGTAATTAAGGTTAAGTGAGGCCATAAAGGAAGGGTCTTAATTTGATAGAACCGGTGGCTGTATAAAAAGAGGAAGAGATCTCTCTCTCTCCTTCTCTGTGTACACACAAAAGAGAGATCGTGTGAACACACAGCAAGATGGCAACCACTACCAAGCCAAGAGAAGTAACTTCAGGATAAAATCTACCTTGTCGTCACCTTGGTATTGAATTCTGAGCATCCAGGCATGTGAGATATAAATTTCATTTGTTTAAGCCACTTGTTCTATGGTATTTTGTTAGGGAAACTCAAGCTGATAAAGCAAATTTTGACAAGGAAATAGGGTGCTGTTATGAATAATGTCAAAAAATGTGAACATGGCATTGGATCTTGATAATAGGTAAAGACTAGAAGAGTTCTAAGCTTCATGATAGAAATATGTGAGGTTCTGATAAAGTCTTATATAGAAATGAGCATTATGTCAGTGGAATCTGGAAGAGAATCAATCCTTGTTATAAGGCAGCAAAGAACTTGGCTGAATTGCATTCTAGTGTTGTGTGGAACTTGTGAGCAGTAAAATTAGATGTTCAGCTAAGGAGGTTTCAGAGCAAAGTGTTGAAAGAGTGGCTTAGTTCCTCTTGATTGCTATAGCAAAATGTCAGAGGAGAGAGAAATTGAAGAACAAATTGTTAAGCAAAAAAAAAAAAAAAACCCCATAATGTAAAGATTTGGAAAATTTTCAGTCTCTTTACATTGCAAAAATGAGACAGCATGCTCTGAAGAGAACACCAAGAGTGTGGCTAGACTGCATTTCAAAAAGAGCTTTTGGGTTATACCAGCTGAAATGCTGCCAGTTTTTCACTGAAAGAACATAGATGGGGCAAAATGAAAAAAAATCTTGGACTTAAGAGGACAATAGGGCTTTTTGGCTGCAAACATGCACTGTTCTTCCATGAGGGAAGTCATCACGGCCACTACCTCAATTTCAACAGGCCAGACAACCTCTGTTCAGAGACCTGAGGGCAGGACCGCCCGGAGAGATGTAAGGGTGGGGTCTTCCATAGCCTTGGAATTCAGACCCTGGCCTCTAACTATAGAGGTGGTGCTGGCACACTTGATCTTGGACTTTCTAGCCTCCAGAACTGTGAGAAAATACATTTATGTTGAAGTCATTCAGTCTGTGGTATTTTGTTAAGGCAGCCCAAGCAGACCAATATTCCCAAGCAATGAATATAGAAATATTATGTTTTACAATCATGAAAGATCAGAAGACAGAGGAAAGGGGAGGAGCATGGAATAATTCCCCAGATTTTGATGTAGGCAGTTGGAAGTAATTCTGTTCAGTTTATGTAGAAATACAGAGAAAAAAAAAAAACAGCCAATTTGGGGGAATAATGAATAGTTTTCTTTTAAATTTCATTGAAATTTTGATTGAGATAATTTTACATTCACATCCAGTTATAAAATAAGAGTCTTTGTATACTTTGCCAAGTTTTCCCCAATGGTAACATTTTGCGGAACTATAGTACAATATCACAACCAGCATACTGAAATTGAGATAAACCACCAATGTTGTTCAGATTTACCCTGTGCCCATTGTAATCATTTTTGTCTTTATTAAGTTCTATAAAATGCTATCACCTTGTAAGTCTAAGTATCCTTCCCCACAGTCAAGACACTGAATAGTTTCAATACTACAAAGATTTGTCAGGTTGCCTTTTTAAAACTACACCCACCTCCATTTTTCCACCACCACCCTCTTCCTAAACAATACTTCGTGGCAACATTACTCTGTCTTCCATTTCTAAAATGCTGTCATTTCAAAAATGACATATAAATGGAATCATACCTTTTGGGTTTGGTTTTTTGCTTAGCATTGTTTTTGGAGATTCATCCAAGTTGTTGCATATATCAGTAGTTCGTTCATTTTTGTTTTTGAGTGGCATTCCATTGTGTGCATGTGCCACAGTTCAACTTTTTTTCTGTTGAAAGGCATCTGGGCTGATTCCAGTTTTTGTCTGTTACACTATTGCTGCTGTAAGCATTTATATACGTGTTTTTATATGAATATGTCTTCATTTATCTGTAAGAAATGGCCAAGACTGCAGTTGCTAAATTGTACGGCAGTTACATTTTCAGTCTTATAAAAGTCATCTGTCATCTGTTTGTCTTCTTCAGTGAAATCTTCATGTGGTTTACCTATTTCCTCATCGGATTATTTGTAAACTACTAAGTTCTGAGTACTTGTATGAAAAGTGCTTTGAATATACATATGTGTGACGGCTTAGTAGAAATGTTGAGGAGGAAGAGATAATCTCTAAAAGTCCAGACAATCAGGAGGCTGTACATATAAGTCTGAAGTCCTGAGAAGCAATAAAGGATAGAAATAAAGATTATGAACATGTGAAGGTATTGGAGCAGGTCTTGGAGGGAAAAAATATCGAGACCTCATGTCTCTTTGAAATACTGGATAATGTTTACCCTCAAAAACATTACTGTATGTAAATAAATACTTTTGTATTTCCTGGACTTTGTTTTATGTCCAACACTAAGGTTTTCTCACCTATCATACACCTTAAATACTACCAGCATTTGAGTTGTTTCAGTCAGATGTATGAATGTTTTCAGGAACAAAAAGACTGAATGTATTTTTGGTATGTGCCATAGACAGAGGGAGACAGGAAAAACTTGCTGAGGCTACAATCTGGAACTCAGATTACACACAGAAATAGGGTAATGATACCCACTTTGTAATGAGATCCTTCTCGAGACACTGTGAGAAACTTGAGAGGGAAAATCCATTATCTGTAATGTCTAGCAGTAGACAGTCTTAGCAATCTAGCGGGCCGTCCTGAAAGTTTAACATGAGCAAAATGTACAACACCAGGTTAGAAGGGAAGGAAAGAAAGAACTATTTGAAAGCACAGAAAGAATAGAGCACATTTGTCTATAGAGGAGATCCAGTGACAGAGCAACAATTTATCATTTAAGATGGACCTTGCCTGTTTGAAGAAGTTTGCATCATTTTCCGAATTTTATATTACAGACTGAGTTTGTACTTAAAACTAATAAAATACTGGTGTTAACCAAAGAGAAGTCCACTCAATGGAGCAGGTACTGGGAGGCTCCTCAGCTGTACTAGCATTAACACTTTAATTGCTGAGTTGTGGGAGCTCCTGGAGAAGAGACCAAGACTACAAGAGCAGTGGGCGATGGTGTGTGTGTCAGTCAGTGCCTGTTTACCAATGGTATATAAGTAGTTTACTATTTCAATAACCAACGTACGCATTACCAGTGCAGACCGACGGAACGCAGGCTGGACCGTAATGTGTATTACTATAGGATCTCAGGGGCATCAGGCTAGGAAGAGAAGACTGTGACAAAGGAGCTAGGGACCTACTTGCTCAAAAATAGAAATTAAGGAATAGGTTATTTTTGAAAATTATTTTACTATGGGGATCATCAAAACTGGTTTGATAAAAAGTCTGAAATCCTGAGTGTATAAAATGATGACTTTTTTAACACCACCTTCCATTCTCTGACAACATTCCTTTCTTACTGGGTAGTGTACTTGCTACCTTAATCACATTAGACTTAATCACATTATAGACATTCTATAGCTTTTCAGTCACTTTTTGTTATTGAAGTGTCTTATTGTTAAGAATTGGTTCTGATTGTTTAAAAAATTCAACCTTATATTTGATTCAGAGATATTCCCCTTGCCTGGACACAAGAGAGACTCATGTTCTAGTTGTTTTGAATAATGGGGGTTGAGAGTAGTGGGATGGGCTTGAAAGTGGGTAGGGATCAGGGGCTGGTGGGAGGTTCTGGAGCATCCTTGCCTTCTCACATTGCTTTCTACTTCCCTGCTGTCTGTCTTGGTTGGGGCAAGGGAGGAAGTAGGGATACAGTCCTTCTATACCTTAGTATCCTTGGCAAGTGCAGACTGTGCTTTGTTGGTTGTCACCACTGTCCTATCTCTGGTCTTAAGTATTTTCTGAGAACCTGAAGCTCACATGGTGCCTCTCTCACAATCATGTGGTGATTCTTCAGGTAACTTCCTGAAGACACTTTTGTAGTGTTGCCTAATGTGGCAGAGCTGGCTGAGGGCTGACCTTCTCCTGCCCATCCCTACTCCTTATCAGCCACCATCACAGGTCACCATGTAACAGTCTTCACATATGAAAAGTACATGGTTTCTGTTGCTTTCATAAAATGAGAATTGCCTTAAAAGTAAGCATTAATAAAAATATACAAAAGCCAAGTGAATGGAAGTAAGAGAGCTATATTGAATAATGTCTGTTTTCTTATAAGGAAGTAAGTGATGTTTTTGTTCAGGAATAAAAAGAAAGTCTGCTATGAGATAAGGCAATTTTTTTTTTTTTTTTTTTTTGCTGCTTACGAGAACTGAGCAGTTCAAATACAGCCCACAGGTATAAGGTATGTTTGCAATACACCCAATCAGAATTATTTGGGGACTTTTTCCCACCAGTGTCAAAGGCTCGCCAGCAGATATGGCAATGGAACTATCCAAATGTAAGCACTGCTAAGTTGGTAATAATTATAACTTAGATCAGAGATTGGAGTATTCTACCAAGAGCATCCAGGAAATGGCTTCACTTGGGCTCCACAATGTGCAAAGAAGGAAGTGAAGTCAATAGTGACAGGCTGGCAAAAATGAGGAGAGTCAACATTCTTAGTTATGATGAGCAAGATGGTTAAAAGTACATACATTGGTGGAAGAATGGCTTAACATGTATATCTTATGAATTCATGATGAAGATTCTACAGGATAGGTGTATCCTATCTTATATTTTGATGGGAAACTGAATAATAGAACACATAATATGTGACAGGCAAACTCAGTTTTAGCTAATCCCAATCCCCTTATCTTTTCTATAAAATTCTGGTGTCTAACATATAAAAAAGAGAATGGGAAGATTGGGTTATAAGGTGGTTTTGATCAAAGAAGAAATAATTATGTTATAATAAATTGTTGCTCTGAATTTCCAAGTGTTATAACTTTTTCTAAAATGTTTTTCTTCCCAACAGAGAAAGTAACTGAACAAAAAGTATACCATGAAATTTACATAAAATACAAATTTGTTTCTTTCAGATTCATAACGTTAGTGTTTTCAGTTGCTTATGAAAGACTTCTTTAAGCCCAGAAGCTGCTGTGTTAAAAATTGCAGGTGCCGATGTATACTTCCTTGCATCTTTTGTGTTTTATCATGAAATTTAAACAGTTTTATGTGCACATAGCAGAGCTACTATTTGCATGAAACTTAACTGAAGAGTAAACATTAAATATTTTCAAGCAGAGAATAAAAGGTGAAATTGATTAGCCTCCTTTGAACTTTTACTTTTTCTATTATGAACAGCTGCTAAGTAATGATCAGAAAGGGCATCTCGGTATACTGCCCAAGCTTTGTTACAGGGCCTGAATTCCTGTGAAGTTTTCCTGTCATATTAAGTAGACCATCTAAGATAAAATAATTCTGTAATAAACATTCTTTTCATCGGTTTGAAGAAAACAGTGATTCTATGAAAATGTTTTATGAAACACATTCTTGTAGAAATTTTCTAGGTAAAATGAGCTTTTTTGAAAAATTAATTCAAAAACCACCACTTCCACACCCGTATACACCACATGGTCCTGTGGGAGATGTAGTGTGTTTTTAGCACAACAAAAACATTGAAAACTCCCTCAGTAGAAAGTTAGTTTTATCTAGAAAAATATGGAGCTAGCATTACTACACAGGAAGCAGTATTTTGTAATTTTTAAGAGTGTGGTCTCTGGAATCTGACAGGGCTCAATTGCCTGCTCTACTAATTTTATTATTATTATTGAGAAAAAATTCATATACCATAAAAATAACCAGGTTAAAGTGGACAGTTCAGTGGCATTTATTACATTCATAATGTATTCACAAACTCAATCTAGTTCCAAAACATTTTCATTACCCCAGAGGGAAACTTTGTATACGTTAAATAGTTGTTCCCCATTCCTCCAACCCCCACCCCCAATCATTTATTCAACCACTTGAATAAATGGTGTGGAAGTTCTGCTTACCCTCTTTGAGGCTCAGTTTCCCACTTATTCCTATATAGTTAGAAATGGCTGTGACCTTATATGGTGCTTGTAAGTATTCAATAAAGTTACCAATAAAATGAACTTAAACCATTGCAAAAATTAAATAAATGTTAAAATGTTAAATTTGTGTAGCTCTCTTTTGAATCCAAAGGAACTAGTATTGAGGAAGCACTCTCCAGGAAGTATGGATCAAAGTCATCACAACGGGCAAATAGAGAGAAGCCATAGACTTTTTATATTATTTAGAAGTTAATGAATCTCACATAACCCTCTGATGCTCCTTAAAACTCACAGTTAGAACCTGTGGTCATCTGTCATTCCTCATAATATTTTTGCTAAAGTGGCTCGAGTCAGTATTAGAACAGAGAGGTGTTAAGAGAAGGAGAGAGTTTTCCAGGTATTCTCCATCCAAAAATAAGAGGAATATAAAGGTTTTATGAAGGGGAATGCATTTCTTCAATATTAGAATTGAAGGAGATTAAACAGCTGACAGCAGCTCTAACCTAGGTCTAATTATTTTCAACTTGATAAGACTGGTTTTCATGATTATAAAATTTTTAAAAGTGTCATTGACATGGAAAAGCAAACTATAAAATGTGTTAAAATGTAATTAATTATAGGTGTAGTTTTATATAGATTGAATATTATTTGACAGTGAGTAGATAGGGCTAAAAGTATTTTTACCAAAATGACAGCAGTAATTTCTATGCTGTATCAGAACCTTGGGTGTTTTTCATTTGCCTCTGTATTCTTTTATATAATTGTTTAAATTTCCACATGTCTATATGCTACCTTACTAACAGAAACAAAGCAATTGAGCTGTATCAAATAATGGGAGCGATGGATTACAACCGTACTGTATTTGATATTTTACTCAATTTTTCTTCATGGTTGCTAGAAGCACAAACTTTTAGAAAAATATCAAACTGATCATGAACTTTAAGTAAATCAGCTTGCCTCCAAAAAGCTGAGGAAGAAAGAATCAGGAAGAGTTTCAGGAGCCCTGCCTTTTTCTTCCAAAAATACAATTCACCCTTAAACTCTGGTAACATACAACAAACTGAAGGTGTCAGTTCCTTTTTCCTCTTTCTAGTACAGTCATTCCCAATCTTTCGTTTTAAAACAAATTGATTTTGAATTCCTTCCCAAATTTTTCAGAAGCTAACAACTCAGTGATTTTAAAGGGAGATGATGTACACTGGGAGGTTCGGTTTCCTTCTCCTGATCGTTATCTGCAGTTTGTACTCTTTTCATTTGCCTGCAAAACCAAAAGATGCAAGACCTCACTGGGGTTCTCAAACCTGAGTCATCTTGAGATCTTGTTTAATATGCAGATGCTTGGATATCTCCTCCAATATCTTATTCCTTAAATCCAGAATGGGGTCTGTGACTCTGCAGTACAGTGTTCCAGGTTATCTCAAAGCAGATGATTCACAGATTATCCTTTGAGAAACACTGGGAGTTTTCAGGTCCTTAAAGTCTAACCTGGTTTGCAAAAACTAAAAAAAATAATTTCTTCCATCAGTTTCTATTAAAAGCATTGGTAATTCTTCTTAGCACCTTTCCTTGAAAATGTGTTGGTGATTTAGGTAGAACATGACAGCTTATCCAGCATACCAATCACATGGGCTGTTCCCACATGCTAAATGTAGAAACAATTAATCTACTTTACATAAATTTTCTTTTTAGAATAGATATAGTCCAACTACTCACAATCAGTAGAAGAATCAAATCTTCCAATTATACTTTGAGATTAGATTAATGTGATTTCAACAAAATAGTGCTCTTAAAAATAAATTATTTAGTACACAGCATGCAATATCAATATATGTAACAAGTTCAGTTTGTTATTTTCAATAAAATGTCTCAAAGATGCTAAAGCATTTTTCTCCAGACATCCTTGTGAAGCAGTCAAGAACTATTATTTATCACCATTTGCAGAGAGATGGAATCACTGAGCTATTAAGTAACTTGAAGAGGGTCACAGAGTCAGTGACTAAGCCAGAACAAACACTTCATCTCCTAGCTCCTTGAACAGTAATTTTCTCAGCAAATCCCATTGCATGTATCTCTTCCTGTAAGAGTTTACAAGTCATCCAATTTTCTGGGATATTCTTCATTACAAGGCATATAAGAATTTGTACTCTCTGGAAGTTTGAAAACTAGAAACAGGAAGTCATATTAAAGATAGTCCATTTTTCAAAGACTCTTTCATTCCAATATTTCCCTTGTCATTAACTTGTTTCATAGAACACATATTCCATCCATCCATCCAAGCAACCAGTTTTTACTGAGCATATTTAATATGTCTAGCACTCTGCTAATAAATAGGTTAAAGTTCTTGTCCTCAGATCATCCAGCCTAGTAAAGAAAAAGACACACAGAGAAATGGTATAATATAACAATGGCCATATTGGATCTAGGAGATCTAATGGGTTTACAGGAAGAACACCTGAGTCTATTTGAAGAAATCTGAAGAGTTTTCTTAGAAAATAGGAAAATTGAGCTAGGTTCTTAAGGGAAGAATTCACATGGATTCAACATAAGGATAGGGGCATGAAAAAGGGAAGACAAAGGTAAATCCTAAACCCAATGCAGTCATATTCCATCCGAGATATAAATGGAGACCTCTGAATTTAAAATTTAGGGGCCTAAGAATTACAGATGTCATTTTCAGTGAGCACTTGCAACACACTGGGGCTCCATTTTTGAGGCCTCGATACCTTCCAAGATGAACAATGTTGATCACACCAACTCTTAAGAATTTTCATATCCTAAGCTCACCCTATTAAAACAACCATCACTCTGGCAGCCTGTAGATTTATAAAAGTAAAACTTTCTGTATTTTAAAATATATAACAAGCAAACAAGAGAGCTAGTGTTTTTAAATGGTAAAAAATAAACAAAGGGAACAGTCACTCCCACATTAGCCTTGTATGCTTTAGCCTGAAGGATATTTTTGCAACCAAGAACAAAGCCCTCAAAATATAATGGAAACACTGACAGACACTTAACTATACCAGCTCTGGTGGGTCCAACCATAATTCACTTCATAATACGAATTGATATGTTGTCCAGAGGGGTCCCTGTATTGGTATTATTGAGTGTTTTTTGAAAAGTTATGGTTCTGGGCTATGAAGCCGCAAAATGAAACTGAATGATTCTTTCTGGAATAGATTCTGTACTGGGCCCCTCAATTACAGTAGTGATATCCTTGGGGCAAGACAACATGGAAATGTCCTATACAAGCTGAAAATATAAAATAATAAACCAAAGTGAAAAAAGCTAATGCAATGTAACAAAGTTTGTTGTATTAAATATTTCTTCTCATAAGGCATACTTAAAAGCAAAGCACACCAGAGGTGAAAGGGGGCAGCTTGCTTTAATTTAAGTGGGGTTAGTTGTTAAGTAGAGAACAAGTACACTCTGTATTTGCAAAATCATGCAAGGTGCCAGAGTTCAGCCATTCCAGAGAACTTGCCAAGCAAAGTATGCTGTGTGTTTTATAATAGAATGCAAATGACCTCAATCTGAGGTAGCAGCATTTCTAAATACCATTTAGGGCTTTAATGGCTTGTCCTAGAAAGGTCGTGCTGGGCCATATTTAATGGATCATCTAAACAATGTAAAAAGATTTTTCTAAAAGTGTATACAGCTAATAATTTTAGTGTAAAAATAATCGCCCTCTGTCTCCACTGTATCTCCTTCCCCAGATGAAACTTTTGAGGTTTCTTTAGTTTAAATGTTAAACAATGTCATTTTCTTCTCCCTGGATCTGAGTCCCCTCAATCTTGTGCAAAGTTGGAGTTGTGATCATTTAAAAAGCTCCACAAGATTCTGAAAATCGCACTTAGAGAATTCTGAAAGGCACACTTCATTTTTACAAAAAACTAGTAACAAGGATTCTAGTGTCAGCTTTTCAATGTAAACTGTATAACTTTGAGTTCATTGCAACCTCTATGGGTCTCAATTTGTTCATCTCTAGAATGAAGGTCACAGACTATCTTTTACGTTCTTTAATGTTGTTCCATGATAGCATTTAAGCCTGCTAATGAATTACTTAAATATCAAAGTCCACATTTAGCCTTATGGAAAAGCATAACTGGCAAGATTTTCTTCTCAATTACTTGTGCTAATAGGGGCCAAAATGGCATGGATACTTTAAATTCACAGATAATCCCCAAACTTCAATTTAGCTCAGTGTTCCAACCTCCTCTCCTACTGAACCATTTACAGGGGATTGAAACAATTAGCACACACTGGTGTGAAATGTATCTCCCCTTTATAATTCCTTCTTCTTTACTACCTTACCACTGGGATATTTTCATATTTAAATTCCTAAAAATAGAAATGAAGAATAAATTGAATATATTTGTTGTATAATCTACCAATTGGTTATGTTTCAAAATATCCCACCACTGTTATTATTTTTACTAATAATTTATTAAGAGCTTATCCTTTGTCACATATTATAAATCACTTTATTTAAACCACACAATCATCTTTTGAGTAGTGTATCAGTTTTCTAAGCCTGCTATAGCAACATACTACAAACTGAATGGCTTAAACAAGAGACATTTATTATTTCATAACTCTGGAGATGAGACATGTCCCCTCCCAGCTCTGATGCAGTGCTGGCAATCTTTGGCATTCCTTGACTTATAGATGCACAATTCCAATCTCTATGTTCATTTTCACATGACATTTTTATTGTGTCTCTGTTCTTCACATATTATTCTTTTTAAAGGGACACTAGTTACATTGGATTAGTGGCCCATCCTATTTCAATATGACCTCATTTTA
The DNA here is from genome assembly GCA_004027715.1 of Plecturocebus donacophilus. NCBI lineage: Eukaryota > Metazoa > Chordata > Mammalia > Primates > Pitheciidae > Plecturocebus > Plecturocebus donacophilus. Next base: position 69,839 of record PVKP010002930.1, on the reverse strand, counting down.
ATTTGATTTTCCAAAGTAAGTCACATCCTGTGGTACTGGTGGTTAGGACTTCAAACACATGTTTTTTTGAGAATGGCATAATTCAATTCATAACAGGTAGTCATTCCCATTTTAGAGATGAGTTAACTAAGGTTCTAATGTTGAATTAATTTGTCTGGAGTTATTAAGCCAGTGACTAGTGAAGTTGGAATTCACATCCACTCATCAAAATTAATTCTTAACGTCTCCAAGCTTTGAGCAGTGATTTTAAAAAAGTGAATTAATAAGCCTGGACCCAAAGTCATCTTCCAGGGGACCTATAGTAACCTTAGGAAGTCTAAAAATGGGATTTACTTGTAAAAATATATATATTTTAAAGTTCAATACTTAGTGGAGATTTTAAAACAGCATCTAGAAGCACTTTTCTGTTTTATTGTGTGGATATGAGTATGCATGTTTTGTATCTTCATTCAAGGACCCATCTACTGTGGCGGAAGAGGGCCCATGAACATTTTGAAGTCATGTAAGAAGTTGCACTGGAAAATCAAAATTAAGCACCATATTTCTGATTTTTTTCTCCAGTGATTTAATGTACTTTAATGATTGCTACATGTAAAGCTGGCTGGCTGCTCATTAATCTTGTTCTGCCCTGAGCACCTCCATTCGATGTCCTAATCGGAAATGGAATCGGGAAGAACCTTGGGCCTTTGGAGGAAACATATAGGCTTCAGAAATTAGGGAAGGAGAAACAAAATTTAGAGTTTAAATAGAAAACTTTCTGTTAAGCCCTGAGTCCCTGGAGTTCATAGTTTTCCTCACCTCAGGATATCTTGTTAGTGGTTAAAATTGTTTCACTTATTTAAGATTTCTTATATGTTGTTAAAGGGCAACCTGCAGAAGAAACTACACACACACACACACACACACACACACTCGCACACTCACACACACCCCTAGTGCAGTCTTCTGTAGGAAGTTACAGAGTTTCACGTTACAATTTAATGTTTATCTGTTTTGCTCACCCTTTGCTTTAAAGAACTCTTTCTGAGATTGGTTATGGTGAAGCAAGTAGCGTCTTTTCTCAGAATTGGATAAAACAAAGAGAGGAGTTTTGGACCATGTTTTCTCATCAAAGAGAATGTGTGGTAGAGACATCATGGTTTGCGTATGTCTAAGCTGGGGGAGGCTATTAATTTCTCTGTGATGGTGCTTAGAGGTCAAATGTTTAATCTCTATTTCCAGCTATATGTTTTGGATTGTTTGATTTAAAAAAAAAAACAATTTTAAAAATCTGCGATTGCCTTTCACATTATTTTTGAGCATTACAATAATACTCAGTACATAATTGCTAGAATAAATTTAAAACGTTTAAATAATCATCACCTTTGATTGCATTTAGGATATGCACTAGAGAGAACAATAAAGGAGTTGGCATATTGGCAAAACCTTTGCAATTTGTGTAAGTAATGGTGTAATGTTAAGTAAAACTGATAGGAATTAATCATACAAAAGTTGATTTTTCATAGTTGTTACCAATTAAAATACTCATCTCCAGAATCCCAGAGCTTTTGTTATGAAGGCTGTGCAAGTAGTTCCACAAACATTAGTCAACATATGGGCATCTTTTATTATATAGGCAGTGAAAAAAATATTGCTGGTTATTTCAAGTGACCTTAGCTAAATCCAACTTCAACTTTATGAAACTTGGTTTTTCTTCTTTTTCCTCCTCCTCTTTTTAACGGATGATGGGAGAATAGAGACAGGAAGCATGACTAACCTGAGAGCTGTTCTAATAACTATACTCCTAACTTTTGCCTTATGAGGTTTCCAAATGAACTGTCAATCTTTCGATATAAATCCCTTCCTGAGGCCTTCCTTCCTTAAAAAAATTGGAACACACAAAAAATTATTATTAAAAAGGCATAACTCTTTGACCCTGTAGTGTGTCCATTCTGTGGATTCTATACAGAATATTGTCTTGTTATGGAGTCATGAAAGGAATTAAGACAGTTAAACAATGATTGATCTGATAATAATAAATATCTGATGATGTCATCCAGTGTTTTATTATAGTCACTGCTCTTAGGGTTTAGGGGATCAATAAATAATCCCCTGTTCTTCCCCTCCTGAGCTTGAAATCAATTCAGAATTAAGACTCGGGAGACAGATAAATGGAGGTCACATAGTTTTATTACAGAGATGATTGGAAAACGTGGTTTTAAATGTGTGGGCAAAAAGGCCTAATACCCTACCACTGAGTTAAGCTGACTTACCAACCTAATTGTTGCTGCGGCTTAAGAAGGAAAGGCCTCCCCAGCAGGACTGCATTGCCCCCTCCCTGATCATGTGTCAGGAGAGAAACTGACTGAGATGTAAAACTGACAGGCATGGGGGGAGGCAGGCGTCAAGAGCGTGCTCAACTGGATGCGCTCGGGGTCTTCTGCCAAACTCTGGAATCAGAGAAATGAAGTGAAGACCGCGTGAATTTTTTAATGCAGATATGAAAACCAGAAGAAAGAGGAAGAAGGGAGATTATACTCCACATCCGGCAGGTAGTGGTTCTGTTAGTCTGTTGGATTTTACCACGCTGCTGATTTTTCCCACCTCAAATTATCACCAGCCATGTTGTCAGATGTAGGTTATAATAGTACACAATAAATGAATCATCAGTATGCAGACAATAATATAATGTCACTGGTACTGAAAGAACTAAATGTGGACACTCTACCTCTTTCATTATTAAATTTCCAGAGGTCGACATAAATCTCCAAATGAAATCACTTTGCTTTGTAAAAATCCAATCAAATCAAAGACCAAATTAAGTTAAAGGCCAAAGAAATTAAAGTCTAAAATAATTCTTTTATTTGCTCAGCCAGCCCGCTAACTGCTCTAATTCTTAAGTAGTGTGGGTGACTTCAGCAGCTGTCACTCATTGAAATTGATTATAGCTCCTTCAGTACCTCAGCAGTGGTCATCCTCAGTGAGGTAAACACCATCATGCTTTTCTCTGTCCTGATAATTATTTAAGTATGTATCCCTTACAACGTGTTGTTTATTTTTCTCTGTTTTCAAAATGAATCACACCGGACAGATCTTCCATTTTTTAAAATTTTGATTGCCATGCTTTCTGAATTGTCCATGTTAATCTATGTAGTAATAGCTTATTGATAGAATATGGCACAATTAAATACTTCTATGGATCATTGCCCCTTTATATTGTTTTGTTATTAAGAACAATGCTGATGTGAACATTCATGCAAATACACAAAGATTTTAGTGTAGGATCCCACTGTTTAAAAAGTCCAGAAGACAGAGAAGTAATAGGAAGTAAATAAAAGTAATAAGACATAGAAGATTATTTCTGCACTATCTTTATGTGCACCAAGTTTAGAAAACACAGTAACCCACTATTTTACAGCAGTGAACCAGCTATTCACTGGTGAATGGTGGAAAGAATACACCCTAGGAAAATCTTGCTTGGGCCGCCCTTGCTGAGACACCATTCAGTTCATACCATTTTTCTGGGTTCCAAGAACTGTGGTCACCTGTGTGATCTCATTCTTCTGTCATAAGCTTAATCACAACATTGCATGGACTATGACTCAGAAGGAATCCACCTGTTTATACGTTCCTTTGTCAAAGAGTGTTTTGAAACTTAGCCATATTGCTAAGTTTAGAAATTTGTAAAAATGGCAGACTCAGTCACCAGGTGTAATCTGAGGCACCATTATTTCCCCAAATAGTATATTTAAGGCCTTTTAATTTTCAGCCCCAGTGTTGTAATGAATGTGGATTCTGACTTGTAGCCTGGCTCACACACTCTATTGTGAGCAGATATATTCAGTTTTTTGCTGTACCAATTGCTCCCATGAACTCTAGATAGGGAAATCATGAAACCTGTGAAACATATTTTCTTGAGAAGATTCCTCCTGTAGCCGCACATTTATTTCATATGGGAAATCATGAGCCTGGACAGACGCTGTTGATAGTCCTGAAGCAGGCATTCCCAGGTGGTCTGCTAAGCCCAAGACCTATGTCAGGGCCTCCTGCTCAGAATGTTTCTTCCCTCCTTTCCAGGCTTTGAAAAACTTGTACTCTTTTAGGGACATCAGAAACTTCTTTATTTCTACAATATATTTCTCTCTAGCTGTGGAGAATGACTCCAGTATTCTGTTTCCTGCTATTGTTTCCTTACAGATTTCTAGAAGGCTCAGGTGAATTTTTAACTATTTAACATGTTAACCTTTCCTAACACCTACAGGGCTACTACTGTTGCAGATTCAGAATGTTCTGTTTCCCTTTTATTCAGCTTTGCTTGCAGTCCAGGAATTCATATGCTTGTCAAGATTTTATCTTATGAAAGTTGAAAAATAAATGAGTACTGCATCTGTCAAAAAAAAAAAAAAGACAAAGACTTTGCAAACACAACTTGACTATCTTCACACCTTAAAGTTAAAAACTCTAACCCAAGATGTACATTCCTGCAGAGCATGTAACCTAGCCCTGGATTCAGTATATTATTGCCTGCTAGGTTCTCCCTTACCATGTTTCATCTTTTTTATGCCTTCTCTTACTTCATTTCTCATCCAACTTCTCAGGATCTCTAATGGCTAAACAACAGTCATACCCCAATTTGTTATAAATTATGCCAATGTAGTGAATATCAACTTACAATATTCACTTGATAAAATTTTAAGAATTCTATATTGATCTTTTTAGCAATTTCCCTCAATACAGATGTTCAGATGCCATGTGGTCTGATGATCTAAGTCTTGGAGAGATGGTTCCCCATTGTGCTAATTATTCTATCAGCAGATTTGTTCCCCTGATAGATTTGCATATGTTTTCTCGAAAAGAGTTGAGTCTCTGACTGCTTCCTTTCTTTGGTTGTATTTGTTGGGCACAAGTAACTTTTTGATCTGGTAACAATGAAAACCTCTTTTATTGTTTCCTGAAACCCTTCTAAAAAGTTTGACCTGGACACATCTTCTCTTTTACTTTGCATGTGCTTAGCTTACCATTTAAGATCACAACATATGTCTTAAGAACAATCTTCTTGAAGACCAAGCGACCTTTCATTTTGTTTTTGTTTTATAATCTCATTCTTTTGAACAGACCGAAGTACATTTTTTAAAGCATTGGATAGTTACTCTTGAGTTTCCTAAGCAAACTTGGTTTCTCATAGTAGAGTATTCATATAAAATCTTTTCATTTAATTTGCAAAGTTGTGTTCTTTTTTTTATCCCAACCAATGAAGATTACATTTTTAAAATAAGAAGGGCCTCCATTTTGTTTAATGTGTTTATTGTTAAAGCCCATTATACTGTGATTTAAGTTGTTCTTTTGTTCTAAAAACAGCTTATGCTATAACTAAGTGGGGGAGGGGACAAATAGAACTGATACATATTCCATGTGAATAAAAAAGTTGGTCTTTTACAGTTTTCTTACCTTAAATCAGTTCAGAGAAACAAAACCTGAGAGAGCTGTTCTAGCATTTAGCTAACTTACTATACTATATGCAAAGCACTATAATGGGGGCAGGGGATCACACTTTAGAAACTGAAATATGTCCTGTATATCTAGAGTACAGCGAGGAAAACAAAATTGTGGCCAGAACTGTAGGCAAAGGGCCAGAGTGTACAAGATTGTCTAGACTGTGACAAGGATAGTAAGCAATAAGGCACTTTCTGCTCTTGAGCTCAGAATGTTCAGAAAGTTTGTATCAGGGGAATGAAATAGCTAAAATCTTTTTTGAGGAATTGCGATATGTAAATGGATAAAAATCATGGGAACACAGCTGAAGGAAACATTCATTTGCCCTGCTGTGGTGGTGATTAAGGAGAGGGAAATTGAATAGGGCGATGTTTTCCAAATTCTAATTTCATAGTCTGAGTCATTTTGGTGGAAGAAAGAGAAAGGAAACATTTTTTGTGCTACTTGCCTCTCTGGCAGGACTGAAGCCTTCATTTTACTTCTAGGAAACAACTTAGCAACAAAAAGTAGTCAGAATTCCTTAATTCTTCCTTGAAAATAAGTTCGTATTTAGCACAGTGCATGACATTTAAAGCTGTTTTGTTTCCCCATTGCATTGAAACAATAGCCACACAATCTATTTCATATTATAAAACTGCACAAGAAAAAGTAGAGACGTTCATTTGTAGTGCTTTCAAAATATCTGAATTTTTTACAAATAGAACAGCTTCATCGGGATACTGCCCATTCAGATGCATTATGTAGAACTTATACATGGTAGGATATAGGAGGTGCAGGTTATTTAATGTCACTGTTTTCTCTGAAGAATAGAGAGGCTACAGTATACAGATTTCTCTGTTCAATTAGCCTGCATATTTTCTTCTTGAATCAAAATTCAAGACCTTATTGAAAATCAAATAGAAATTATCAAATGCATTCTTAACTTTTTGGAGGAAAATTTATATAGTCAGTATAAATAGTATATATATATTTAGTGACTGAAGTTTTGGGTACAAAGCAGTAAGACTTGAGGTATGGGGTGCCAAGGGGGTGTTTTAATTTTTTTTTTCCAGTTAAAGATCATGTCTTTTGAAAAGGAAGAGGGTATGGATTGTGAACAGCTGGCTACACAGGTAGTTTTAAGGAATAGGTCATGGTTTAGGTCATGATTTCTGGTACCAGAGAAATGGGCTCTGAGGAATGTCAGATTGCCCATGAAATCCAAGGGTTCAATCCTAATATTGAACCCTCACTTAAGTACAAGCACTGACCTAGGTACCTTTATAGAAATAACTTATTTAATTCTTATAACATTCTTGAGCTAGGTAATTAGAGCTAGGTATTAAGATCTTCTGTTTATAGATAAGGGAACTGAAGGTTAGGCAAATTATCCAAATTAATACAACTAAAAAGCAGTAAAGTCAGAGCACAAACTCTGACATTTTGGTCCTGTCCTCTTAGACTCATAACAGGGCTACCTCCCTCCAAAGCATCTGAAATATGCATCTGGCATGTGACTTTACATTTATATAAAATTGTTTTATTTATGAATGCATTCACTTTTATCCACACATATTTATTTTATAAACACTCTCTGAGAGTCTGTGGATCATGAGCCTCTGCAGGGAGAGGTAAAGATAGTATAAGAATATGTGGGAAATGAATATCCCAAAAAGATTAATTGAAAGGACAGAATAAATCATTTAAATAAGAAGGTAAAATTGCACATTATTTGGAGTAATTGGTATGACATAAAAGTGCAATCGTACCTAGTAATTATCAGAAAGGAAAAAACTAAAGAAAGTAACAGTAGAATTGATTTTAGTTCTCAGTATGCCAGTATAATGAGTATGTATAACAACAACAACAACAAAAACGAGATTTTAGCAAAATTAGTTGAATTTAATCCAGCAGATATGTCATTTGAATGACATACCTTGGTCAAAAGAAGCTAATGGAAGGAAAGAGTTGATATTTATAACAGGTGTGTCTAAATGGAAATGATAGGGTCTAGGTATAAAAGTCTTGCGTCACATATTTATATGAGATGAAAATAGGAATATACCATGTTTTTATAAATCTGCCAGTTTTTTTTTTAAGGTTGACAAAGAATATGGCTCAGGCACTCTGATGATCTCACTTCTTTAGCATAACATGCTCCTAAACAAGAACTACCTTTCCTTAACCCTATGTCCCCATTTTCAAAAAGTATACATAATGTCATTTTCTTCCTTTCTTTATCAAAATACAAAAAAGAAAATCATACATTCAATTACAATTATATTTCTACAAGTTACCATTTATCACTGAATGCATGATGCTTCTAATTTGAGTATTCTGCATACATTTATCTACTAAAGGTGAAAATGAAGGCCACATTTCCTTTTACATGCTCTTGCAATGCACTGAAAAACATTCCACATTGATGACAATCTCTTGTTCTTGGTCCCCATCATACATGCTCCTTTCTTACTCATCTTTTTTTAAAATTTCTCAGCCAATTTTGCTAATTAAATTTGAACAGACACTTCTCAGAAGAAGACATTTATGCAGCCAACAAACATGAAGAAAACTCATGATCACTGGTTATCCAATAAATGCAAATCAAAACTAACAATGAGTTACCATTTCACGCCAGTTAGAATGGCGATCATTAAAAAGTCAGGAAACAACAGACACTGGAGAGGATGTGGAGGAATAAGAATGCTTTGACACTGTTGGTGGGAGTGTAAATCAGTCCAACCATTGTGGAAGACAGTGTGGTGATTCCTCAAGGATCTAGAACTAGAAATACTATTTGACCCAGGAATCCGATTACTGGGTATATACCCAAAGGATTATAAATCATTCTATAAAGACACATGCACATGCATGTTTTTGTGGCACTATTCACAATAGCAAAGATTTGGAACCAACTCAAATGTCCGTCAATGATAGACTGAATAAAGAAAAGAAAATGTGGCACATATACACCATGGAATACTGTGCAGCCATAAAGATGAGTTCATGTCCTTTGCCAGGACATGAACGAAGCTGGAAACCATCATTCTCAGCAAACTAACACAGGAACAGAAAACCAAACACCACATGTTCTCATTCGTAGGTGAGAGTTGAACAATGAGAACTCATGGGCGCAGGGAGGGGAACATCACATTCTGGGGCCTGTTGGGGGGTGAGGGGCAAGAGGAGGGATAGCATTAGGAGAAATACCTAATGTAGATGACAGGTTTATGGGTTCAACAAACTACCATGGCACATGTATACCTATGTAACAAACCTGCATGTTCTGCACATGTACCCTAGATCTTAAATAATAATAAAAAAAAGAGGCCAACTCAAACCTTTCTGGATTTTTGTTGTAAAGTTCATAAAAAGTTAAACATATTACTGTTTTTTATAAAGAAAAAATACATTTCTAAAATTTTGAATAAAGAAAACTCAACTTGAAAATAGTTAGAAATGAATACAAATTAAAATGCTGTTTCAAAATGAAATCCAATATTATAAGTGAAACCCTTAAATATATATACATAAAAGAAAGAGGCAGAAAAACAATGTAAGTGTCTGTCTTACAAGTTAGGAAGAAAACAGCACATGTTTCTCAAATAGAAAAGAAGAGAAGTAGTAACTATCACAAGGTAATATAATGGAAAATATTATATCATGTATTGTTCTGCACACAACGGAGTATCAACAAAACTGCAATTGGTTTTCTAAAATGAACTGATGAAAGTGATAGTGATGGAACTTGCCAAGTGAAAAAAGAGAGGATTCAAGGAAAACTAATGCCAGTGAAATCTCTACAAACCCTGATGATATTAAAAGGATGTTAGAAATTATTTATCTAAAAAATGGAATTTTGGATAAAATTTCTAGAAAATACAACTTAAGATGAGAAGAGCAAGAAAAAGACACTCTAAGTAATTATATAACTATTTAATGCAATGGATGACAAAACTTTTATGATTAACATTCTTACAGAAGTGTGCTTTCTTACTGTAATGTGAAAATATCTAGCAAACACAACAAATATCATACTTAGTAAGATTGGTTCCCTTTGAGAAAAAGACAAGGATGCCCAATATCACCACTTCTATTAAGTGTTATATTGGTGGTCTTGGTAAATGCACGAATGCAAAATATATACATGCATATACACACACTCATGTGCAAACATATATACATTAATTCATGCATACGAATATGTAGGCCTTTTTACTTAAGTTAAAGGATTTGAATGGACCATATAAAACTATTATCATTGCATATAACATGTGAGTATAGATAGTAAATTGAAAGGAATGTACCAGATTATTAATTTTAATATATGATTTTTACTGAGGTTCCTTACTAAATGGTCAATAGGAAATAAAATGTATTTCTATATGAAAGTAATAAATAAAAAATACCGTGTCTGATGACATAAAAATATCAAATAAGAATACATCTACTGAAAGATGTAAAGGTATATGTAGCAAATTCTACTACATTATTGGGATAAATTAAATAATACCCTAGAGTGAAAGGCAACACAGAATGAGAAGAAATATTTGCAGATCACATATCTAATACAATATTGAGATCACTTAGAACTCAACAATAAAAAGACAGCCCAATTAAAAAGTGAGAAAAGAGCCTGGGTGCACTGACTCACACCTGTAATCCCAGCACTTTGGGAGGGCAAGGAGGAGTAGATCACTTTAGGTCAGGAGTTCGAGACCAGCCTGGCCAACATGGTGAAACCCTGTCTCTACTAAAAATACAAAAATTAGCCAGTAATGGCAGCATGTACCTGTATTTTCAACAGGAGGCTGGGGCAGGAGAATTGCTTGAACCCAGGAGGCAGAGGTTGCAGTGAGCCAAGATTGTGCCATTGCACTCCAGTCTGGGTGACAGAGGGAGACTCCATCTTGATAGAAAAAAGAAAACAAGTGAGCAAAGAATTTTAATACATATTTTTCCAAAGAAGATAAACAAATGTCCTGTAACCACATGAAAAAAGTATTCAACATTATTAATCATTAGGGAAACAAATATCAAAACTACAGTGAGATCCATCACACTCTACTATGTAGCTATGATTTTGTAATAAAATAGAAAATAAGTATTAGCGAGGATATGGAGAATTGTAAATACATTGCTAGTGGGAATGTAAAATGATGGAGTTGCTGTGGAAAACAGTTTGGAAGTTCATCAAACACATAGAATTACCAGATGACCCTGAAATGCCTAAGTATATACCCAAGAGGGCTGTAAAGAAATGTTTACACAAGAAAACACATACGGGAATGTACGTAACATTGTTATTCATAATAGCAAAAAAATGGAAACCCTAATGTCCTTCAGCTAGTGAATAAACAATATGTGGTATATCCATTCAATCAAATATTTTTAGCAACAAAAAGAATGAAGTACTATTACATGCTACACTATAAATGGACTTTTAAAACATTTTAAATTAAGTCAGACACAAAAATCACGTGTGACTCTATATGAAATATACAGAACAGGCAAATTAAAAGACATGGTAGCTTAAGAGTTATCAGGGGAAAAAGGTATGAGAGAATCAGAATTGGCTGCTAGGTACTATAGAGGTTTTCTTTTGAGGTGTCAGAACATTCTGGAATTAGTAGTTACTTTTGCATAAACTGAATATACTAAAAAAACACTGAATTGTATAATTTAAAATAGTAAACATGTGAATTATATCTTAATAAAATAGAAAGTCAACACACTCCTAATGAAGGAAAGTGTAGAAAAGTTTGTTCTACCAGCTATCAAAGCATATTATATAGGTATATTGCATAAGACAGTACAATGTAGATAAATTGTTCAATGAAACACACAAGAGTGTAGAAAAAGCCAAGCATCTATAAGTACTGAATTCATGACTAATATTGCAGAACAGTTTGAAATGTCGTATTTTCAATAAATTTTGCTGGGCCAATTTGGAAAAATAGTGAAATTCGGAACATAAGTTTCAGGTAGATTTTTGGATTAGATGTGAAAGGCAAATAAATCATAACATAAAAAGATTTTTAGAAATAGAGAAGTGTATATATGATTATTTTGTGTAATAAACAGAACACAGAAAGTTGACTGCATTAAAATTAACAATAGGTGTTCAATATAAGAAACAGTGAGTAAAAGAGGAAGCCACGGAGTAAGAAACAGATTTTCACAATATATAACCAACAAAGGACTCACATCTCGAATACACAAAGCACTCATGAGTTGGTAAGGAAAGACCACGCATATAAAATGGGTAAAAATAATTTAAAAAGAACCTTCTCAAATTAATATATATGTATATGACTAATAAACCTGGGAAAATGCGCTAAAACTTGTAATGAGAAAATGAAGAGTACACAGATAGTCCACTAAATAATAAACTGATGGCTAAAATTAAGCAGAAAAGAAATATTTTCTGGGAAATGTGCAACAATGGAAATTCTTGTAACACTATTTAAATTATTTGCTAAAGTAGAATATAGGTATATTTTCTGACCTAGTAATCTCATTCCTAGGAAAGGATGCTCACAGTAGGGTAATTCATAATAACCCCAAAGTGGAAACAATTCACATATCTGCCAATAATGGATTGAATATGTAAAGTGTGGTATGTTTATCCAATGGAATACTACAGAACAATGAAGACCAACTGCAGTTATAAGCAACAAGAAGAAAGAATTTCACAAATGAAATATGTAGTACATGATTCCAATTAGATAAAGTTCAAAACTTAGGCAAGTCTAAAACATAGGCTGGACAAGAAATCTGGATACTATGACAAATGCATATAAGTAATAATTTATTGAGATTACAGTGTATAATATATTCAATGACATGATACGTTGAAAGGGTTGTCACTCCCTCGTAACGCACAGTCAAATGCCTTGCAAAATTGTAGTGAAGATGCGACATTAATATGCATGATTACAAATCTCGGCACATGCGTCTTTGTACATACATAGATACTTACACAGTGTAACAGAACAAGCCCCAGGCTTCTATGTGGTGGTTAACTTCAAGTTCCTTATCTGCATAATATTACATGAGCATAAACTTTGTGATAATTTATTGAGCTGTATATATTTGTATTTTTGCAAATCTTTTGTGGTTTATAACTCATCACAAAAAAAAACTTAAAATATGAAAATAAAGAATCAGATTATTTTCTAAGGTCATTAATAGAGCTAAGATCCATGGACAAAGGTTTCTAAGAGATCATTCACTTTATCCCTTTGAAACCAAGCTAGAGAATTTAGTGAGCTCTCTAACAACATGAGGAGATCCATTACTTAGTGTTCAAAAGTGGACCATTGATCTTCTCAAATGATTTTATGTCCTAGAGAAGAAATATTAATAGCTTCTTTCTGGGCAATTTGTTACCAGTTAGTGGTCCAGCATTATGGAGATTATTCTGGCCCAACAGAAATAAACTAATTTAAATTTTATGACAATAAGATGCAGACACATATTCATATGAACCTATAAAACCATACGCAATAGTGTCAACTTCTTTGCGTGCTTAACTGTGTTCTCCATTCTCTTTCAAAGAAAGACATGTGTTTTACTACTCATACAATATGTAATTTCAAGCTCGGTTCCCAAGGCAAAAGGAAAAGGCTACCATCAAATGTTTAAAGAATAATCTCCTTTATTTTATAATAATAACGGTTAGAAGTTCAATATTTCTGCTCAAACACAGAAGCGGCCAGGCATATTTGCAAAGGCCTCACAATGTTTGCCGTTGCCTTTACACAAGACAACATTTATAAAACCTCTGCATCCCATGGCAGGTGCTGGGTCTCCTCTTGGGAATTTGTGCTGTTCACATACTGCCTTTCATTTGAACTTCAAACACCTTTATAAAATAGAGGCTGCATTTTAATATTTAAAAATTAAAAACCTTTTATTTTTGTCATAATATCTTTCATGCCTTTACTTTTCAAAAATAGATCAAAGCCAAAACTAATTACTGTGATAGCAAAAACCTGAAAAATGGGAAAAGTTTTTTAAAATGAAACTTTGGTCTGCTTCTCCTGTAAATACATTAAATATATATACTCAATATTAGAGAATTTCAAGTGTATTTAATAATAGTCTTCCTTCTTTGAGAACTTAGAGAATTAACCAAATTATTATAGTCACCTAAATAACTGGAAAACATATTTCTGGAGCTAGAATGTGTACAAGACTATATTCCTGCAGTCCATCAAGTTGGACTTTTACAGTCTTAAAGTATTTATTTAACCTTACATTGTGCCATTAAAACAAAAAAATTTAAATGTAGTGGAATTTAGCCAAAAGGCTAAATTACCTTTTTTTGTCTGTTTTAATGGCACAATATAAGGTTAAATAAATACTTTAAGTGAAAAACATATTGTCATCTCCAGAAATTATGTCTTAAAGTATGTATTCAGTCTGCAATTCTTGTGAATAGAATAATGTAGAATTACAACGTTTTATTGTCCACTTTTCTAAAACATGTTCTTTTTTGTCTTTTCTCTGTTTTGCTTTTTATCAGGCTTGGATTCCTGAATCGTCTGGCAACTCCAAAAATCTGGTGAGACACTTTTTTTTCTGTGGGCTATCAGACCTCTGATATTTTTATTTCTTCTGTCAGTATTCTTTGAGTATGTTTTATTTCAGTGTCAGGCTTAATCCTTTAAAAAAAATTCCCCCCTCATTTCCATCTTCTGATTTTGAATCTCATTAGGCCAGTTAGAAAAGGCCAATTACATCTTAACTCATATCAGGCAATCTGATAAGTCCAGATACTTCTTAAAGAATCAACTCCATGGGTCAGGAGAACATTCCAAACAGGTGGAGTGTTTGTTTCTTAAGAAATCTAAAATCACCACTGAAAGAGTTTGCGATAGACAAGAGGATTATTCAGGTAAAATGTGGAAAGCATCAGTTTGAAAAGTTTTCTTTAAAAATAGATCAAATGCAAAAGGAAGATAAAAACCAAGGATGAGCTGATATAAAAATTGGGTGTTTAAAAGCTTTTCAGTAGTACATTGATGGTAGCATGTTTTACATATAATAAAGCTAGAAACACCGTAAAGGCACTGATCTTTTCCACATAGAAACTTACAATTCTTACAGCATTTTTCTGGGACTGATTATAGGCATGATAAAGCGATATTGGTTGAGATAGTAGGTTTTCTGTGAAGCTGTGTATTTTTCCAAACAGCATCTTTATATTCATGTTTGAATCCACCCAGTCTTAATTTCTTCAAATATTACTGAAATATTGCTCACTACCAAATTCATACATTGTGATCCTACTATGTTATGAGTGTATATAAGATTATAAAATGTATTTAATCTTATTTAATACTATGAAGAAATCTGTAGCTTAGATACCTGTGTAGGCTGGATGTCCCAACTTTCCTGATGCAGTGACACTTTCTATAATACTGAACCAAGAATGAGATTCCAACTTGATGGACTGCAGGAATACAGTCTTGTACTCCATGATTTAGTCATAACTGGGTATTGCTGGATTGGAGTGGGAAAGTAATGAAAGTCCAGTATCTCCTTGCTGTTGTTCAATATCTTTCTAAAACCAAATGCTTTCAGGATTTCTCAATGAATATCTTACAATCATTTCATTTCCATGCTGGTTTCGTTCTTCAGGTTCACACTTCCCACCAAACAGTACCAAATTTGATATTAAACTGTCATGTTGAGCAATGTTACTTAAGAGTTGAGGTTACACAGAATTGCTTCGCACAAACAGAAAAAGTTGTATGTCAGATCTCATCACTGTGAAAGCCCTGAACAATGCCTTTCCCACAGAGATGTGTACTTTGTCTCTCTCCAGCATCAGTGTACCATGTACCATTGGGGTCTGCATCCCACCTAGAAGATTACACTTTGACATGCTTCTCCCTGTCATGTTTCTTATATTTGAGTCCTACAAGGTCTGTGAAGAACACGTTTACATTAAAATATTCTTCCAGTACTTTAAACAGCCAAAGGTGCAAGCTTCTGTTTATTGTGAGACTAGTTTAGCCCTTCATTGCACAGGCTTTTAATAGGCGTGAACAGAATTGTGCATTACCTTTGGAGAGAGGTGAATAGAAATTTCTACCAGAGAAATAATACCAATTCACAATGATGAATTCAGTCCTCCACATTTAACCACAATTAGGAACAAATGAAACCTCTAATTGTATTTTTTCTTAGTAGATTTTTTTTTTTTGAGATAAGGTGTCACTGCGTTGCCCAGGCTGGCCTCCTTGGTTCAAGCAATCCTCCTACCTCAGCCTGCTGAATCACCAAGACAACAGAGGCACACCACTGTTCCTGACTGGCTGAATGATTTTTAAGAGTCTTTATCAAAGCGTGAGCTAATATCTAGCCTCAAAAGAGGATGAGGGTTAGCCTCCCATCTCCCTCAGTACTTTCCGCAAATGGAAAGCTTTGCTTAAGCATTTGTTGAGGAACTAGGGTCTTTCAGGAGCAGACATTTTGCCTCCCCATTTGCATCGTAACAAATCCTAGAGGTCAAGTGTACCTTTTCCATCCTAAAGCTTTTCTTAGTTAGAAAAGTTGGATCTGGATCCTTCTCCTCTAATTGCCCTTTGACTAAATTCCACTATTTTTTATTGTCAGTATGAATTTCCAATTCTGGATGGTCAAAATCATCCTTTGGGTGGTCTTTTATCTTCTTATATATCTTGTTTGAAATCCATTCTTAATATCCTGCCAGGTGAGGGATTCGAAAACAATGCTTATTCTCCTGTTTGTTGTTTGTTTTTTTAATATAACCAGTCTGGGAAACTTTATTAGCTTTTCTACCCCAGTTTGATATACAAGTTATACAGTTAAGTATTGCCACACTTAGCCAAAAGCAGTCTTTCTTCAGTATATACCAGAAACCTCAAAGCTAATAAGGATTTTCTGTTTTCTCCTCTCACAAGCCCCACCAACACCATTTCTGCTTCCGTGAACAGCGTGATCAGTGTATCTGCCCATACCCCTATTTCCTATTCATTCCTCAAGGCCAAATTCAAGTCCCACTCTCTCCTGGAAGTCTTCGTTGTTTTAAATATTGTAGTTTGATTCCCCACCTCCTTGAACTCTTTAGTTTTAGGATCACAGAGTATAGCACTTTACCTTACACTGTTGTATGTGCTGAGGTTCTTGTGTTGTGTGCATGTTTTCTGCTCAGCAATTCTGCAGGTTTGTTAAATGAGGAAATGATGTCATCTTGTTCTGTTGACTGCGGCATACCTAACGCATTGCTCTATGTTTAGTAGTTCCTCAATATTTTCAATTAACTAATTTAAGATTTCAACTTTGCTTAAAAAATAACCTTAAATTTTCATTTCTATAATTGTTTACTTCTAATTATTATTTTCAAAGAAAACCATGCTGTGAACATGAAGGATGATTAATAATATCTGAAAAACATTCCGAATTATTATGATACACTCTACAAATCTGAGTGCCATTTGAGAGAAAAAATAAATGTAAAATTCAAACCATGGTAGTATTGAAATGGAAATGTTAATCTGCAAACGTAGATTCCAAATTAAATTCATTAAAATATACTGTATTAAGTTATAATACAACTCTCAAGTTAAAGAAAAATTTAATCTGGAACTAAATACCAGAAGTAAAAATTTATTTCAAAATAAAGAAGTGACATTTCCCACATAGAAGGTAAAATATTTACAGAAAATCTTATTGCAGCATTTTTTCACTTACGTAAGGTAATGTGTTTACTGTTAACGAATCACTGAATTTTGTATCTATGTGTGTAATTGCGGCAATTTGTTCCAATTCATGTATTTTATTTTCTGCACCTGGATTTTGGACCTTATAAGAGGTCAAAATAATAACATACACACAATGATGTACACTCACAGAGAATGTAAATTTTCAAGCTTTCACTGTTTGTCAGGTGAAATGCTAGGTGCTTTATATATTCTCATTTCATGCTTCCAGTCTCACTTTGTATAGGGCATTTTGATATCATATTAGAGAAGAAACTAATGGTCAGAGAGGTTAATTGGTGCATTTATACTCTCGTAGTTAATGAATCAAGATGCTGAGATTTCAGTCTATCCTTTGGACTCCAAAGACTGTACTAAGATGCTATTACCCTAGTAAGTTTTTGATAATACCCAATTCTACATATATTTGAGTAATAACCCTGATCTGGAGCCCTTAAGAAAGTTTACACATTGGTGAGTAAAGTGAGATTTTATTTATTTGAGAAAATTTCAGAGATGCTTACTTTAAATCCAAGGGAGAATAAATTGTCACAGCCCATGGCCAGATTTTGGGTATATGTATATATATATGTTTTATATTTTTTATATACATTAAACCACTTCATTAATAAGTGAAGCAAAATCTATAGAAACCCACTTAGTCCTTCTGCAGTCACACAATGATGATTAATGACTATTTCATTTTCTCATTGGTGTTCTCAGTTTTCTTATGCAAATTTTATGCAAGTTTGGCCATCCTAAATTTTTTCTTAAATTAAATTCATGTGCTTAGCATTAGTCATATGATCTCTTTCAAATAGTACAAATTAATTCAAATGCAGTATTATATTTTCCAAGAATTGAATGCTATCTCTAGAGAGTTTAAAAAGTATATTTCTTTAATATATACCAAAATATTCTGATGTTTTGAAGTACTCTCCCCTCAAAAATGAAATGTTTTGTGTTAAAATGATGTTAAGTTTTTCAAGACTTACATTATGTTTATAATTACAGAGAACAAACCATACATATGTACCAACCTCACAGTTTTGAGTTGTTAAGCATATAATATATGAAAATGTTTTGCACATTTTAAAGTTATATCCAGTTATTAAAATTGTTATTGCTGCTACTCTGCTATCCTGATATAAGTTGTTGTGGTATGAACATAAATCACGTATTCACTGACCAAAGGAAGGAATCATACTCTCATGAATTTATTAATAGGTTCGTTCTTTCACTTCTTTTTTTTTTTTTTGCAAACCATTTGATAGGGATTGGGTAGTTTAAAAAGGATGTGACATGACACTGACTTCAAGGACCTTCATTTTTTGTTTCTGGTATAACTAGATGCTTTTATTTGTTACTTTAAAAATTTTTTATTTTAAATTATGAGCATTTTCTTTAAGCCTTTCATTAATTTCCTTTAGTTTGCTTGGGTAGCTGGTTATTGGAAATCACAAGGATGATATGAGAGATACTATCAGTGTGCATTAATATCTGGGTTTCTTTCTTTAATGACCATATAGGAGATCATATATTCCCTATACCTTCTGGCCAGGGGAAAATGGAAGTGAAGTATGTCAGTTCAGTGCAGAGAAGGTAAAAAGCTCCTATGTGCATTTTCTATCTCTCTCTTCCCCTGCAGAGGAGATTGTAGAGAATGCATACGTTTGAAACACTAGACCCACAATATTGAATTATCTTGATCCCTGAGTCACTTTATGGAGGACAGCTGCAGTCAAGATTCTCCCAGTTTCACAGTTAACTTATCTGAACAAGAGATGAATTCTGTTTTCTTAAGCCACTGAGTTGCATTTTATTTTTGTTTTGTTTGTTAGAGCCACATAAAGCCCACCCAAACTACTCAAACGGTCCTTGGGAAAATGAGTGCTATTATATTTGGGTAATTCTGAAATCTAGAACCATGTTTCCAAAGACATATTTTAACAATTTTAGTTTAGACTTTGAAATTATTCTCTCCTGATACAAAATAACCTGTGGTACCACTTACTTGTCTGGCAAAACAGGCAACTTAGGCCTCCAAAATAGAAGCCTTGGGCTACATAGGACCAGACATTTTAATAAAAATCAGCTATTATCAGCTATTATTCACTTAACAAATGTCACTAGATAAACTAAAAAACATGAAACAGAAAAAAAATCTGCAAGATACACATCTGCATTCAAAATGGTCTGCTTTTGAATAGGAAAATGAACAGCATTCTTATAATAATAGTTTAAGTTCTTTAATCTTAGTTGTCATTAAGCAACAATCCATATTAAAGACCATCTAACAACAATTCTTAAAGGAGCCACTGTATCTTAAATGATTTTATTTTGATGTGGTGCTCAGAGTTAATCATGTTTGCTCAGAGTTAACCATGTTCAGCTCTTGCTTTACTTTCTGGAATGACCTGAATCACCACCCACTTCCTATGTCTTTGGCTCTTTTCACCTTTCCGAGTGGAAGTCTCCCTCTGCTATTTTGTTTTTACTTTTTTGGATCCATAGTAATTTAAATGCCACCAACATGCCAATGGGCTTCATTCATTTCTACAACAGCTAATTAGTTAAACATAACTTCTTTTCTTCACACATAGGACTAGAGATCAAAAATAATTGTATACAATTACCTGGACTTAAAAGGATTTCAATTTATCACTAAGGAAAAGGGGCACAACAAATCATGACTCATAAAGTATTTCATGTCAATCACTAATAGCCTCTAAAATATTCATGGGACATGTATTAGTTCGTTTTCACTCTGTAGATAAAGACATACCAGAGACTGGGTAATTTATAAAGAAATGAGGTTTAGCAGGCTCACAGTTCCAGGTGGCTGGGCAGTGTGGGGGTCTCACAAACAGAAGGTGAAAGGCACACCTTACATGGTGGTAGACAAGAGGGAATGGGAGCCAGTTGAAAACAGAAAACCCCTTAAAGAGCCGTCAGATCTCATGACACTTTATTCACTGCCACAAGAACTATATGGGGGAAACTGCCCCCATGATTCAGTTGCTTTCCCCAGGTCCCTCCCACAACACATGGGAATTATGGGAGCTATAGTTCAAGTTGGGATTTGGATGAGAACACAGCCAAACCATATCAGGATATTAAAATTTACCTCTATAAAGTTTATTCAATGTATAAGAATCAGAATTCTTACATCTGGGATTCAGTCCAACTTGAGAGGTTACATACCTACAATAATGTCCATTCACTGAGTATCAGCTTGCTTCTCACCTAATTTCACCTTCAGGATGGCTTTCAATGAACATTCACAAGGCAGCAAGTTTCATTTCAGAAGGACTACCAGTGTTTAAACATGTTTCCTTGACATTAAGCAAAAATTGCTATATTCCTAATTTGCCCCTCAGAGTAGCATAGGACTTACGTATTTGCTAACACTCCAAGAAATTGACTCTAAGAGTGTCAATCATAATTGAACTACGTGGAAGAGTGTTCTCTCTGTGGAAAGTTAAACTATCTACTTTTTAAAATTTTATTCTCTCATTTGACAAAACATTTATAGATGTTTTATGAAAATAATTTATTTATTTTAATGTAATTTAATTTTAAGACAGGGTCTCACTGTGGTTGTCCAGGCTAGGGTGCAGTCGTGTGATCTTGGCTCACTGCAGTCTCAACATCCCAAGATCAGGTGATCCTCCTACCTCAGCCTCAGAGTAGCTGGGATTACAGGCTTATGCCCCCATGCCTGGCTAAGTTTTTGAATTTTTAGTAAAAATGGGGTATTTTGCCCAAGCTGGTCTTGAATTCCTGGAGTCAAGTAATTCACGTGCCTCAGCCTCCCTAGAGTGCCAGAATTATAGGTATGAGCCACCACAACCAGCCAAGAATAATTTAAATAGTGATTCTAATAAATCTGACATTATCTATCATATTACTAATATATTGAAAGAACATTTTGTGGTTAATTAAGCACACATTCCCTGTGTGGTTTCTTGCCTCCTGTCCTAAATCAAGCAATTCTTCTCCAGGTGTTCACCAAAATAGAAATACTACCTAATTGTTCTTTGCTAATTTCAAAAACTGTTTTTTTATTGTACATTAATTTTTTACAAAACCTTGGGTACTCAAAACACTGTACTTATTAGCTAACAAGTATCATGTGTTCCTGATACCAGAAATCTCTGCAATTTACAGCTGACAATTCTATCCACTTTTCATTTTCCTTCCTTATTTGTAATAAGAGAATGTTAAGAAAATCATTTCCACTTTGCCTGAGACTGGATACCATCCTTGCTATACAAACTCTAATGTCAAAGAAAGATGTATACCTGAGAAGTTATCCACAAACATGTTAAGACTTAAGAAGATGTCTTTCCTCCTGTCATTTCTATTTTCTGGTTAATGCTGACTGGGTTGACCATTTTTGCAGGTGAGAGATATGTAGTGGAAGATGATTGAGATTCCTAAAATGCCATATTACACAATTAGTTTAATTTTAAATAAAAAAAATTTTGTATACAATTATGTTGGCAAATTTATTTACTCTTGTCATCATTCTCACAAGCATTTTTTATTAGGCACAGAATGTGTTGCTTCGTTCATATCTATTTGTTATAATAATTCCAAAATATTTATATTTTACATTTAAATTTTTTTTCTACCCAATAAATAGTAATATTAATAACAGATTGAAAGTACTATTCCCAATATGACCACTAATTTTCAGGTATATATAATGTCATACCTATGATTTGATGGTTTTGACATGTATACTTTTTTGCCACAACCATCAACTGCTTTGAATTTGCATTTCTTCTTTTCTTATACGCTCTCATATAAGTAAAATTTTACAAGGATTCCATATGGTTTAATTTATAGATAACTAAAATTGTTTTTAAAAATCATGCTTAAAGAATAACATAGAATCTTCCTAATGTACTGTGCAATGTAAGTGATAGTGGTGTTAGGCAGGTTTTAAGGGAATAAGGTTATGCATTTAATCTGTAACTGTGGTATTTCTTTGACTATTTCAAATATTGACATAAAAGATGTATCTTAAACTTTGGATGCAACCTTTAAAAAAAACATGTACATTGAAACAGAGAAACTCTAAAGGTGATCCCTAAAAATGTACAATTCACATTCTCTAAAGACTATACTGAAACTAGAAGTCAATTATATAAATTTAACTAGCTACAGCAATAACAAAAACAACTTAATGTTATTAAAAGAAAATATAAATAATTTTGGCCAGAAGTGACAAGTTGTAGCCACTTCTGTTCAGCATTGTACTGGAGGTTCTAGCCAGGGCAATTAAGAAAGAAAAAGAAAGAAAAAGGATCCACACTGGAAAGAATCTCTGTTCCTGCATTACATAATTTTATGTGTAGGAAATCTTAAGGAATCTATTTAAATATATATCAGAACAAATGAGTTCAGCAAAGTTGCAGAATACAAGATTAATATTTTATAAACCAATGATACTTCTATACATTTGTAATGAACCATCCAAATACAAATATTAAAAAACAGTTCTATTCATAACAGTTTCAAGTAAAATACTTAAAAACTTAACAAAAGATGTGTAAAACTTAGAAAACTTCAATTAATGGGGAAAAAAACAAAGATCTGAATGGAAAAAAATCTCATATTCATGAATTGGAAGACTTTAACATTGTTAAGATGGGAAGATTCTCCAAATTGATCTACAACCTCAATGTAATCTCAATCTGAATCCCAGCTTACTTCTTTGTAGAAACTAACAAGCTTATTCTAAAACTCACATGGCATTGCCAAGGACCTAGAATAGTCAGATCTTTAAAAAAAGAACAAAGTAGGAGGGCTTGACAGTTCCGGATTTCAAAACTTACTATTAAACAATGAGAACCAATGCAGTATGGCATTGACACAAAAATAAACAAAATTGACCTAAAGAATAGATCAATGAAATAGAACTGAATGTCCGGAAATAAAGCCACATGTTTATGGCTTACTGATCTTTGACAAAGGTGCCAAAATAAGATGGAGAAAGGAATATTTTTCCCAACAAATGCTGCTACATCTTATGTAAAAGAATGAAGTCACACCCCTATCTCAAATCATATATAACTCAAAATAGATCACAAACCTAAATATAAAAGCTAAAATTATAAAATTCTTAGAAGAAAACATAGAAGTAAATCTTCATGACCTTGGGTTACACAGTGGTTCTTAACTATTACATCAAAGAAAAACAGATAAATTGAATTTCATTGAAATTGAAGTCCTCTGTGCTTTAAAGAATGCCATCAAAACAGTGGAAATGTAATTCAAAAATGGGAGGAAATGTTATGAAATAATATATCTCATAAGAGATTAGTATCTAAAATACATAAAGAACTCAAACATAAAAAAGACAACCCAATTTAAAAAATGCAAATGATTTGCAAAGACATCTCTCCAAAGATATACAAATGGTCAACAAGCATATGAAAAGATGTTTGATATTAGTTAAAAGAGCAAGGCAAATCAAAACCACAACTAGGTATGGATTCTCACCCACTAGGATGCCTAGAATCAAAAAGTCAGATAATATCAAGTGTTGATAAGGATGTGGAACAATTGGAATCCTTATCTATTGCTGGTGGGAATGCAAACTAATGTGGACACTTCAGATATATTTAGCAGTTCTTCAAATGATTACACATAGAGTTACTCCGTGACTCAAAAATTCAACTCTTAGGTATATACACAAGACCAATGAACATATATGTCCATATCATTTGACCCAGCAATCCCATTACTGGGTATATACCCAAAGGATTATAAATCATTCTGTTATAAAGACACACGTGTTGGTTGCTACACTGTTTACAATAGCAAAGACTTGGAACTCACCCAAATGCCTATCAATGATAGACTGGACAAGGAAAATGTGACACATATATACCATGAAATACTATGCAGCCATAAAAAAGGATGGGTTCATGTCCTTTGCAGTGCCACAGATGAATCTGGAAGCCATCATTCTCAGCAAACTGACACAAGAACAGAAAACCAAACACCGCATGTTCTCACTCATAAGTGAGTGTTGAACAATAAAAACACATCGACAAAGGAAGGGGAACATCATACACTGGAAGTCTATTGGCGGGTGGGGGACTAGGGGAAGAATAGCAGTGGGTGAGGAGATTGGGGAGGGAAAACATTAGGAGAAATACCTAATGTACGTGGTGTGGGGGATGGAGGCAGCAAACTACTATGGTATGTGTATACCTATGTAACAATCCTGCAAGATCAGCACATGTACCCTAGAACTTAAAGTATAATAATAATTTTAAAGAAACTTGTCCCAAGATTCTGATAGGAACAGTATTCATAGTAGCTAAAAAATAGAAACACTCACAATGTCCATCAATTGATGAATACGTTTTTTAAAATGTGATATAGATTATACAATACTATTTTTCCAAAAATAAATGAAGTACTGATATGTGCTATAATATAAATGAATCTAGAAAACATTATTCTATGTGAAAGAAGCTAGTCGGAATAGACCACATATTTTATAACTGTATTTACATGAATTATCCAGAATGGGGAAATCCATAGGTTTGGTTGCCAAGAGCTGAGGAAGAAGAAGAGAGGATATCTGCTATCAGGGATAAGATTTCTTTTGTGGTTAAAACGTTTCTAAAATTAAGTAGGATTGATGGTTACACAACATTGTGAGTTAACTAAAAACTACTGAATTGTATACTTTAAAAGGGAGAGTTTGATGGTGTGTAAAATATATCTTAATAAAGTGATTCCTTAAAGAAAAAGGAGAAAAGAAAACTAGGATACAGGTGATACATTAAAACTTAAGGAGATAAGTCTCTTTAACACTCATGCATGTTTTGATCTAGGAATAAGCCAAAACACTTAAAAAATTACAAGTACAAAAGCCTTGCCTGGTATTTGCAACTCAAATTTTTATGTAAGAACTCAGATTTTATTGTTTTCCTTGTCTTTGATGGTAACTGTTCATTCCACATTTCAATGCACTAAAATGATTCAGTGCTATAATTCTTACTACTAATGTGATTAATTCACCTTCCAACAAACATAGAAATGACCTGAATGGCAAACAACTGAGATATGGCAAGAATTATTGTGACCTCAGGATCTATCTCTTTAATAATTTTATCAAGGAGAGTTTAAACATATGACATCATATCCAGAATCCTAAAGTCAGATTGGCAAAAACGTTAGTAAAGTTGCCCATTTAACTCCCCTAGCACCATGACTGTATCTTAGCAAAATATGAGCTTTTCCTATCCCCTTATCATGTCTAAGGAATTAAGGTAAAAAATTCTGTTCTGATAGTGGAAAATAGGTCAAATGTCTAGGTTTTGAACATGTGCCGCCTATAAAATAAAAGCATGTAATTCAGGCTTAATTGTGACATGTTCTTATAAATTATTTCTATGAAGGAGCAAGACTATTTTCTCTCTATCATTAAAAATAATATAGTCTTTTACTCTTTTGTGTACTTGTCAAATTTAGAAGAAAAATTTTTAGGAGAGCTATATGATTACTTTGTAATCTTGACCATTTGGTGGGAAGGAACATATACTTGACAATTTAAAAAAATAATAAGTTCTTAGATGTCTTGAAGATATTCCATGATCCTCTACCCAATCCTTTTTTCTACTCTTCTTGTTCCTCCTACGCAACACCCTCAAGTAGGCCCCTCCGTCTGTTGTTCCCCTCTTTGTTTTCATGAGTTCTTACCATTTAGCTCCCACTTTTAAGTGAGAACATGCGATATTTGCTTTTATGTTCCTGCATTAGTTTGCTAAGGATAATATTCTCTGCTCCATCCGTGTTCCAACAAAAGACATGATACCATTCTTTTTTATGGCTGCATAGTATTCCATGGTATATATGTATCACATTTTCATTATCCAATCTGTCATTGATGAGTATTTAGGTTAATTCCATATTCTTGCTATTGTGAATAGTGCTGCAATTAACATTCATGTGTATGTATCTTTATAAATAACCTTAATTTTTGCTGTTTTAATGCAGCAAATCAGATTTTCTCAGTAGTAGTCCCCTGCGTGGAATTAAAATTCATGTATGAAGGTGGCAAGTTATTCCCATAACTTTTAATTCAAAGCAATACACAGTCATTCAATATATGTTTACTATACTGCCTATATTGTCCAAGTCTGTCTTGACTTCTGAATTTCCCCTTCATGTCCTTAAGTAAATAAGAATGTAAAACGTCAAGTGACATATTCTTGATTTGAACACATATAGCTATGGAAGTGATATTTTTCTTGAGTAACCTCTTTATGTTCCTTGAGATTCAGTTGTAGGGCAGTTCTGATAGTGAATATAGCTATGGAAATGATATTTTTCACCAATAACCTCTTTAAGTTCCTTGAGATTCAGTTGTAGGCCAGTTCTAATAGTGACTTCTGTGACTGTTGACAATTTACATTCTCTGGGTCTGAGATTTCTCATCTATAAAGTGAGAGTATAAGCATAAATTACTACCAATTATAAGAACTATTTTAGATGAAAATGCTCACTGCTACCCTCTTTTTATACCTCGTAAATAGTTACAAGATGTTGATGTAGGATGTCACTTTGCCAGCTGAAAACATCTGGGGTCAACAGTGCCTCTGCTTGGTTTTGCTCATGTCCGCTGGGCTAGTTTTACCTACTCAGCCTAGCTGGCTGTGCTTGGCTGGTGCTACCGGCCTGGAGCCCATGCCTGCCAAGGGTGAGCCAGTTGTGGAGTGGCAAGGGTGTGTGAACAACCAAGTGTGAGGTCCGGCCACTGCACACGATCAGACATGCTGGCTATTGCAGCAGGGCAGGTAGCTCCAGGCACCAATACAGGTGCCAGCTCCATGAGAGGCTGAGACTGAATAAGATGTACTGCAAGAGGCTTCCATTGTAGGCACCAATGTCTGGACGAGGAGAACACAGTGTTCCCAAAAGCTTGGAGATGCCAGAAACTGCAGAACCCCAAAGAGGGTGTTACAGCATAACACAGCCCTAACATGGGGAGCCCCGAGGTCTGGGCTTCCAGAAGGTTTGCACCTCTTCTCCCTTAACTGCCCACAGCATAGTGAGCTGTGAGGGGGAATGTTGCAGAGCAGGTGTGTTTCAGCCTGTTTGTGTTAAAATTCTTTCAGACCTGCCATCTTGTTTTGGCCTGTGATTCCTGGGCTTGCCCAGCCCCATTGCTGCTTCCTGTTGTTTGGGGCAGCTGTATGGTGCCAGCAGAGGGCAGGAGTGCTATAATGTTACAGCAGATCTGGCTTGGGGAATCTTGAGTTCTGGACCTCTAGAAGGGTCACCACTCTTCACTCCTGTGGTCCAGGAGCATGTCACTGTCCATTACTTAGTGAGCCAGCCAGAAACATGTTATGGCTCTTTTCACTCCCACTGTTTGGTGGGTGTTGAGTTCTTGTCCTGTGTTCAGGAAGAATGAGGTTATGTGGACAACTGGAGTTGAACAAGGTGATGAGGAGCTTTACTGAGTTTCAGAACAGTTATCAGTGGAGAGGTTACCTGAAGTGGGTAGCTCTTATCTTCAGGCAGGTCATCCCCACAAGTCTCTGAGTCTGCCTGAGTCTGGGGATTTTATGAGCTCAGAATGGAGGAAGTGCATGCTGGTTGGTCCGTGAGTGGCCATGGACAGGCCTAGAAAAAGCACCATTCAGTTGGCTGAAAGGCATCAAGAAAGTTCTGACTCCAGGTCAGTGACTCCACCCAAAACTGGCATTCTGGCTGCCAGGCTTCAGGTTGGAAGGTGATGTTTCACCAGGGACTCACAGCTTCCCACCTAGGAACCTGTCTGCCTCTGACCACTGTCAACATGCCTTCCATGGTTCCCAGGCTATGTGTGCCAAGGTTCAACCACAACCCCACGCCAAGCCACTCTCAGCCTCCCGGGCTCCCTCCTGTTCTTGTTGGTGCCCAAAGTTTTAGCCTCAGAAACGGTTTCCAGAGGGGGCCAAGACAGCACGGTACTGGTGTGTCAGTGCTGCTCCCAGTGCATGCACATCTAGTCAGGTCACAACAGCACCTGGGCTTAGCTATGGGGAAATGTCCACAACTTTGCTCCACTATAGAGCAGGTACTTGGAGCAGGGAGAGGCCAGAGAAGTGGGACCAGCCATTTCTGAGCCTGGAGGGGGAGGGGGCTTCCTGGGTCCCTGAGAGCAAAAGGATGCCCGGGTCTGAAGTGTGGCTGGGCAGCTGCAGCTATGCCTGGGAGGAGGGGCTCCCACCTCACTATTCAGTAGGGTGTGGGGCTCCCACTGGGATCACATGTTGCCTGCCCCCATCAGTTCCACAGAGCACACAGCCCCAGCTGTACCTCCCCTGCTGCAGCTGGTGTCCTCACAGCGGCCACTCCAGATGGGCTTCCACTGCTCTCAGTGTTTTTCACTTCAATGCATACACTTTATTACAGAGTTGAACATGAGACACCTGCTAGCATGATGGCATTTTTCTTTAATGTTTCTATTCTTGTTTCATACTCATGTTTTCAATGCCATCTTCTCTTGCAACAGAAAATATTTTGATGTGCTCTTTTTTTAAAAGAATGCCAATGTATAACTCAAGTATTTAGTTGTATTTGTGTCTATTTCTTGACCAACTAAAGAAGCATATTTGTAAAATATATACTATTTTCTCTCTTTCTCCTATAATATAAAGGGGCAGAATTCCTTTAGCTAGCATTCCTTTAACAGAAATGCCTAATTCACCCCAGTAGGCAAGGAAATTTTGCGTGGGCATTTTTTTTGGAAAGTTGGAGATAATTTGAATTTATACTTAGATTTACTAAGACAAAACGGATTTTTTTTATTTCAAGTCGTTCCAACGATAATTTTTAATTGTTTGATTCCTAATATAATGTGTATTCTTTTGCCATAAGTGTTTTACAAGTAGAAGTGTCAAGTGGTTTGTATGTTCCATATTATTTTTATAAATGGATGGTCTGAGAAATCAAAACCAACAGTTTACCTTGCTAAGATTAACTGCTTCCGTCCAGTGCACAGAAAACTGTCTTGGTATTCCCATTCCCTAAATTGTCAAAGACTTGGCTAAGGTTATGGCTTAAGTGTTTCATATCCATAACAAAACGTTCCCCTGAAATCACAAGACGTCTTTGTTTGGAATAATTCCTTCCATGTCTGCTATTTTCAAAATTAAACTTGTTAGACCCTGGTTGAAATAGCCACAAATGTAAACAAAATGATTGAGTTTTATATGTGCTTACTTTGAAAGTTGACTTCATTAAGAAGCTTATTAGCACCTGTTTGATTATTAAAGGGGTCCATCTTAGAACTGTCAATTCTGTGAAAATCACAATACACAACAGTCTTCAGATATGATTAACCTCTGTTTGAAATATGATTTTAAAAGTGAAAAGACTCATTGTTACGAACAAATACGTTATCTTAATAATGTGATGTATTATTTTCTCCATCCAGATGAAGTATCTGTATCTAGATTCTATTTGAAGTTGAGGGTTTCTACAGATTTAATAATGTATACTCTGTCTTTTTAGTTTTACTGGAGCAGGCGTTCTCTGATTTTAGAAATCAGCTAAAACTGTCCAACCTAAATTTTTTTTCTTATAGGAAATTTTTTAATATTTTTTATTTCTTAGCTCCCACCAAGGTGCTAATATGACTTTTTATCATCAATGCTATGAAATGATAGAGATGCTATTTATAACATGTCATTGCTGCAAGGACTTGGAAGTAAGATAATCAACATAAGTCAACTCAACAAACATTTACAGAGCATTAACTGTATGCCAACCAGTGTCAAGCCTTGAGAAATTGGAGTTGAAAAATGTACTGTCTTCCTTCAAATTGCTCACAATATAGTAGTGGCCGAAAGCCATAAATTGCAGTACTGTAACTGTATGCATACTAGTGGAAGAATGTAATCAAAACATTTTGCTTTACATACAGAAAAGGTGAAGTCCAGTGACATACAGTAATTTGCCCAAAGCCACAAAGTTATTTAACAAGGATCCAGCATAAACTCAGGCCTTCTAATTTCTTCTCTATGGATCCACAGCTAAATTCTATAAGAAATGAATTATTGCTTGTACTTTCTTCTTCTTCAAAAACCTGAAAAAAAGAAACACAACAGTCACAAGCCAATGATAAAAAACATATGCTAAATATTTCCATTCTTCCCCCATGGCCAGTTTACCCCCCTGATTACCACATCATCTCCATTTTTCATATCAGGATAAAGGAAGGAAAGTAACATTGAAGCATCTACCCTGCTAAAGGATATTTCTTAAACTCACAAGGAACATAGCTGCCTTGAACTTTTAGATCTTTCACTTCCATGGCTCTGCCACCCACCTCTCACCGTTAGCAGAGAAGAGCTTTCAATATGATGAGCTCCACTACTCCTCAAGTGTCTCAGGCCTCTGCCCTTCCCAGAGGTCTCCAGTCTACGATGATGTGTTTGCAAATTTTGCTATTATTAACACTACAAATAATAAAATAATTTTACAGAAGATACATGTCCTTGAACAAACATTTTAATAGGAAAGCATCTCTAAAAATTTAATTGCTGAATGTAAATGTACAATTTTAGATTTGGAAAGGTATAACCTGTATGTGTGTGTGTTTGTATGTACATGTGTGAATTATTAATTCATGCCTCTTGCCTATTTTTCAATAGGAGTTTTATAAAACACTTAATGAGTTGGTTGTATAAGTTCTTATATATTAAAATATATATTTTTAAAACATCCGGGAATTTTTCTTTTATTTTCCAACTTTATGATGTATTTTGCCACTCAGAATTTTTTATGTAGTTAAATTTACTGTTTCCTTTATGGTTTTTTACTTTTATGTCATCTTTAGAAAGATGTTATCCTTTTCAAGTTTCCAGACGTACTCACTATATTTTCTTTTGGCATTGTTAGAATGTTTTTTATTTATTTTATTTTCCTTTAGATGAATCTGAATTAATTTTGCTTCAAGATATGCTAAAGAAATACAGGACAGCTTTATTTTTTGGCAGAAACCTAGCTAATAGTCTCAATTACATTACTGAGCAATCAGTATTTTACTGATTTAAACTAACAAAGTGGTATTCTTATTGTCATTATAATTTTCATTTTGTATATGTATGTGCCAAAATATGTTCCATGCCAATAATAAAAACTCTTAAAACAGTTTCACATTTGCCAAGAATTATATGGCTATGGACAGAAGCCAAGTCAATCTTTGCAGCTTTCAGTTTGACTTTAATTTTTAGTGATTTAGCAGAGCAATCATTCCTGTTGCTGTACAAAAATATATCAACCTAGTGATCCTTCTCTGAAAAACAGTTATGGGACAACATGTGCTGTAGCCCCATGGGAAAAGTAGCAGGTATATCAATTAAGAGTAAAGTGCAACTTCTTTTCAGCTTTAAAGATAGGAAGCTTCAGTGAAGCAATTGGTGTTCCTTGTATAAAATAATTTTTTTTGCTCAAATGAACATCTTCTAAAAGATGTATTGAGGTCATTGTGCCATTTATACATCTGCATAGGTTACACTGGGCACAAGATATTCTACTTTGGAGATAAAAACCAGCTTGCTGGTGTCTAGAAGAAAGGAAGGTAACCTACCTTCCTGGAAGTTCTTTTGAGAGCATCTCAGCACTTACACTGTAGAGACACAAGTTTGGAGAAAGAAATCCCATGATTAATGAGGAAGCCTATAAAATAAGCCTCTCCAAAGTCCTGAATTATAAAATTGGAGACAAGTGGCCATAATTTTATTGAGATCTGCCAGTATCATGCTGAAGATTAGTTCTACCAATATTCTCTTCTCTCGTCTCCCACTGTCCCTGTGAATAAAAGAGTATGAATTGAATAGTTTATGTAATATCCTCATCTCTTGAAATGGTGATTTATGAAGCTCTGCATTTATTTTTCTAAATCCACCCACCCTTCAAGCACCAACTCAATTTTGGTTTTTGCATAATGCCTCAAAATGTCGAAAATCTCTCACAGCCTTGGATAGTATTAATTTATGGTTTAAACCCTATAGTTTGCACTTGGCATAATCTGACTGTTGTTACAATTTTCTTCTAAATGTTTATAATTCTTTTCTTCTCCATGTGTTGTAATTAATCAAGGACAGAATTATGGCTCACATTTTATGCTGTCCTCCATAATGCATAGCATATAGTCTAGAGATCTAGAGGACGAGTGACCTATTCAGTGCATCTTATCTAATCATTCCTAACTCATTAGAAACATGATTCTCTTCCCCCCCTGTAATTCTCTTGCTCGATGATTCTGTCTTGTTTCAACAACATACAAGAAGAATTTGTGTCTTTAAGTTTGTTCTTAGACAAACAGACAAAAATTCTTATTAATACACATTTTCTATCTGAATTTTTCTGGCAGAAATAAGCTGCAAGGCTATGATTCTTTCATTTCTTTAAAAAAAAAAAGGTGGATATCAGTGCAATAGGCCATTTACCAAGCAGAATAATCTTGCCCATTTACCATTATTTCGTTTAAAAGTTTGTGCATGACTTGATGAGTGCTGAGTATTAGGGTTGTTTATCAGGGATTACAGCAAGTTAAATTGGCCAAGATTAGTAGCTAATTAAGCAAATGCATTTTTTTCATCAATATCTTTTGTATTTCTTATACAAGAATACATATAGTAGGTCTTATCTTTTCAGTTCTTTCAGTCACTACAGCAATCACATAACCTTCTATTAAAAAAATACCATAAAATAATATAATCTCTCTTTGAAAGCTGTTCTAGATAATAAACTACTTTGAAGACATTTCTTAGGTAATTTTGGCATATAATTGGGTTTTAAATGCTCAGATGAAGCAAGAAAATCTGCATTATTCTGGGACCAATGAATAAACTAAAAGAGCTTGTGTCAGCCTAATTTGTATTATGATCCATTGTAGTATCTGAAGGATGCAGGTACCGTCAAGAATGGCAGTGCATCGTTGAATAGATGTGTTATGTAGCAGAGATCTGCTGTCTACCATTCTATGAGTTTGAAATGCCTTTCCTGACAAGTTGAGGAAGGAACCTTTACTAGTGGGGTAGTATTTCTTCTTCCCTAGAGGTTTAATTTATTTTTGACTGAAAGAGAACATCATGTTTTTGGCAGTACACAAATTAAAAATATTAATGAACTGGAGTAAAAAGTAAAATTTTTTTAATTAAATCACAATCAAAGTTTATGTTCATATCTCAGACTTGTCAGCCTGTCACTGTGTCCCTAGGCTGAAGCAATAGAATAAAAAATCTGATGAATTTTATTTCCTTGTGCTTCTGGTTATTGCCAAATTCTTTTAGAAATAAGAAATGTTATTATTTCCTTTCTCAGTCCAGATGGCTACTATTTTTATGTTCATTAATAGAGTAAATCAGAAGTAAGAGACAGAAAAAATTTTAATGATACTATTTTCTTTTATTATAATTTTATATTTGGTTTCAAATGCCATAGAAACTAAAAATTAAATCCTGCAGCTTAAAATCAATGAAAAACTTGTTTAAACTTTGCATTTTGCTAAGTTGGTGCAAGATCTCATAATGCTAATGCTGAATTGAATGCTAAAGGAAATAATATGTACATTCATGCATCAAAATGACAGTTTTTATGCCCAGAGAAATGCTATTGGCTTACTTTCCCAGTGAACAACCCTTCATATAGGTGGATATAGTGGTTTAGCTTGGAAATCATGTCATAACTCTGAATCAGACATATCTAATTATTGAGGCTTTGTGAATCCATCTCACAATAAAAGAGTGGTTTGAACAGCAGGATTTTTCAGTCTCTGCACTATTGACAGTTAAGGCCATTCTATATATTGCAGAACTCTTAGCAGCATCCCTAGTTTCTCCCTACTACATGTAGTAGTAACCAGCCAGTTGTGATCATCAAAAGTGTCTGTAGACATTGAGAATGTCGCCACTTGGAAAATAAGTTCACCCTTTGTTGAGAACCACTGGAATAAAGTGGATATAACTCCAGTAGAAATCATATGCTCTCAAGGTATGTCCCATCTCTGAGAATCGATCATTAAAAGAAGATATTAAGTAGTCTAAGCTGTTATTTGGCATATAATTCTATTTTAGCCTTTTTTTGTTATTGTTGCCAGAGTGCTACATTTTTCCACTAAAAGGTAGAAAGTAAATAGGAACAAAGCTCAGACGTTACCAACTAAGTACAGTGATACCTCTACTTCATTTATCACGGTTGGTAGATTCTTGGAAACTGTCGTCCTAAGAGAAACAACATATAAGAAAACCAATTTACCAAAGGTTAATTGATATAAACAAGAAAACAATTCCTATGGCATATTTCTCCTTACAAACACATCAGTAAATTTTTAAATAAAGATTCAAATCACTTCTAATATTAAATGTTGAAATAAATATGAACTATACATATGTTTCAGAATGATTAACAGAAACAATAATTTACCTGCTTATTTCAGTTTAGGGTCTCATGTGGCCTGATCCATCCTGTCCAGGCAGCTCAGCACAAGGTGAGAATCAACCCTGGATGGATGCTATTCCATCATAGGGCACACGTGCACACACACACACACACACACACACACACACACACGAGGTCTGTCTGTGTCTCTCTCTCTCTCTCTCACTCTCACTCTCACTCTCAATCAGACTGGGACCATTTAGATGTGCCAGTTCAGCTGGAGAGAAGATGCAAATTCCATACAAATCACAACCCTGGGTGGAAATCATTTTTTTCTCATCAATATTATTAGTAAACAATATTGAATTGAATAATGTTATTATAGGAACTGCTGTGTGTGTGTGTGTGTATGTGTTTCCAACAGGTGAGTGTCAACTAATGATATTAACATAGACAGACAACTCTCTGGATGTACTCAGAAAATAACAGTATAGTCCTTCATTCCTTAAAGAGAAAATTTGAAAATGAAAATAGAATTTAGTTAATGTTTTAGGAAATAAAATTTTCTAATTCTCTTATGGATCTCTTAAATTAAAAAACAAAACAGAATAGGTGATATTAAATCTTTGCATGAAGTCAGAATGACCTGAATTATGAAGCAGTCCTTCAAATCTGTTGTGAGTTGCTTTCTAATGCATAAGTGGGAATCAAGTATTTGAAATTAGACCATTAAAGTTTTGTTTTAACTTATTTACCATGAATTGAATTTTGTTACTGTAGGCCTAAATCTTATAATGGGAAAGGTGATTAAGAAACTTATTTAATCACCTTTCCAATTATAAGTACAAGTACTTCTTGATACGTGGAAAGAACTTAAGACGTTAAACTTTAGAGTTCTGGGCTTCGCTTTCTTTTTGCTACTGATTAGCTATGTAAATTAGCCGAATAATCTAGTCTTACTTGAGCTTTAGTTTCTATAAAGAAGAAAATAAAGTAAATCCCTCTTACCTACTTTGTATTTTTGTAACAAATGATACCGAGCTCTAAAACCTATTTGCTACACAGATAAGTTCAGGTTACCCTGATAATCTTTTTCCTTAGCAAAATGGCATTCATGGTTAGAATGGCAGAGATCTATTCCAATTTTTTTTCACAAAAAGAAACAATCTGCTTTTAAAAACTCATTGGATGTGATCAGCATGATGCTATTCCACTGAACTGTAGCTCCTTCAGACTAGAAGATAATTTTATAAATATTTACATAAATATATATAAAATATAGGAAAATAATATTCTATTAATTGAATTTAATCAAACAGGTTTCCTCAGCAAGCATATTCATAAAAACAGATACATGATGAGCTCATTCTATAATGGAATGTCTCTAAATTTCCAAATTATGATTTAATGACTTCTATATAAATGGTGATTACAGTACTTAGGTCAGTAATATAGATCAAATACTACTATAAAAATTTGTCCTTTTAGGATTTGCTTAAATTTTTTCTTCTGATAAATAAAAATGATCTGCTGCATTCCCCAAATACTCTTTCTCTTTTAGAACAGCTGAATGTGAAATGTGCTACTTAATAAAGCAGATGCAAGGTTTGTAGTATGCATTAAGATAGATTGCTTATGTGAAATGGAAATGAATACCATAAATCAAAATAGCTCATTATTCATTTCTTGTTTTATAGTAATTTATCAGTTTTATTTTTAGTTTTCTATTGTTAAGGTCTATAGTTTACTACCTGAGTGTTGGCCTACTTGTAAAATTTGATTACATGTATGCCTCTACCACAGCAAAAGAGTACACATATGGTATTGTGACATTTTAATTGTAAGAGATTATTCAGAAAGTTACAGAAAATCATATTAGTTGATGTCTTATCAACATTTAGTAAAATTAATTTTTGATATTTTATAAATAATAGCATAATACTTCAAAATAGACAATACAATCCAAAAGAGAAATAGAAATATTATAGGGGTATAAAAAGTTGTAAGAAGATACTGAGCACTCATGACTAAGAATATTTTTAAAATATTCAGTTTGTTTTTGTATTTGAATCTCTGCAAAACCACAAATTCTTACCTTATAATTTATATGCCAATTTATTCAGAGTAAGAAAATGTTTTATAAGATCTTAAACTATTGCCATTCATTTACTCATGAAATTAAGACTGCAGACTTGAAAATATATAATTACTGTCCTCGAGAAGCTCATGGTATAATTGATGCTATATAATGTAATCTGGAGAGTCTTTAAGGAAGATCTTCTGTGACTGACACATGGAAGAAGAATTCTAGTTCGAAGAATTATAATTTTAAAAATTCTGTTTTTAAAATTTACAATGAGGTTTAGCTATGCAAAAATATGGAAAACACACCGTGTTTTTCTTGGAATGGCATTCTGAATTATATTTTTGAAACCCTAGGTATTATGCAAGCTTTCACCAATTTTAAGTGAATTTTCATCAGTCAAGGGTTATCTGACAAGTATAGACTTCTGTCTCTCTTTTTAAAAATTACATATCACTTAATGTCTGTAAAAGTGAAATAGTTTTGTTGTCTCTACATTAGAACAACAGTGAAATACTCTCAAGGACTTCGAAATTGGGTTGTCCTCTCAGAGTTATGTTAGTAAAATTCACACTCAATGACAGTGATTAGTGTAAGAATAATGGCAATTCAAAATAAATAGTGGCAATAATAATAATGCAAATAATTGATATTGTATGACTCCAATCAAAAATCCTCCCAAAGAGACATGCTGAAATGTATGTATATTTCATTAAGAAGATATGGAATATAAAATATTCTATCTCGTTTGGGTTTCTTACTTACCTTATATTTCACCCTGGATGATATTGCCAGCAAAAGTGTGAGGGAAGAGAATTGCCATTCTGAAGAGAAACTCCAGGTAGGCAGAAAGAGTAAACATATAGCTGAATGTATCACTGATGAATGTCCTAAAATTAATGAAATTGGGCCCTGCAACTGCAAAACTTTCTGTAAACATATTATTTCTAGAAATCTCTTTTGTCAATTCGACTAATATAGGCAGAACTGTAGAACTAAATCAACATAGTAATCTTTGCCATAATTGGTACCAGTTCTTATGGAAACATCTCTCTGGCATTGCAAGTCTGTTCTTGGCTTACAGAAAGTCCTTGTAAGCTTGGTCCTGTGTTTTT
This sequence comes from Plecturocebus donacophilus, assembly GCA_004027715.1. NCBI lineage: Eukaryota > Metazoa > Chordata > Mammalia > Primates > Pitheciidae > Plecturocebus > Plecturocebus donacophilus. Next base: position 32,046 of record PVKP010002930.1, on the reverse strand, counting down.
CTTTCATATTTCTAAATGAAAGAAGTACATTAAAGGGTGAGCAGTTTTCCTACTGGTAAGTATGTGTCTATGAGAAGTAAAAAGTGCAGTGAAAGAGAGAAAATAAGTGAATACTCTTAATAGGCCTAAGGAATTTCAAAGCATAACAAGGTGGAGTCATTGATTGTATGGACAAATAACTATAGGTTTCAGTAGTCCTTTATATAGCAGAATGCAGGCCAATAGAATAGTGGCACTGATAACTCTATCATCAAAAATAAGATAAAGTTACAGGATGTAACTATAAAAGAGAAATATTTTACACATTTTAGAAAAAAGTTTGAAAGGAAAAAGCTTAATTTATCAGATAATTCATATGCAAAACTATTTTTTAAATGTAGGCTATTGCATTATTTTAGAAATGGTAGGCTAGATAATGTAAAAGTAAACAATAATCACACTGCTATTCCAGTGTGCTGGAATACTCACTGCCATTCCAGAATGCTGGGATACTCACTGGCATAGCAGTGGTATTCCAGTGGTACAAATTCCTAAACAAGGAATGGTAGCAGTGGTTGACAAATGTAACCATTTGGAAACAATGAATGGTAGCAGTAGATGACAAGTGGTAACACCACTACCATTCCTTGTTTAGGAATGAATTATTTGTACCAGTTCTATTGTACATCAAAACAAGCACCATCCTCTATTTTGTTATAAGTTCTATTAGGGATTAAAAATGAAATATATCTCATCCATGACATAATGATTTGTATCTTGTGTGAACTGATTAGTGACTTGAAGGGATTTATTCACAACTGTGTGATCTCTGAGGCCCCGGAATAGATAGGCTGCCAAAAAAATTCTTTGTTTTAACAGCACACTGGTTTTAATTAACAATACCCATAATTATAATTTTCAGAATATACCTTACATATACATAAACACCATTAAAAAACGCACTGGAAAAATATTACTGATTACAAAAGAATTGCTTTATGGCATTTCAGACATGTCAGTCAGAGGTACATATGCTATTGTTAACAACTTGTAATTTTAATAAAAAGGAGATCTGTTCATTTTCTTACCTTTAATGGCAGATAATATTTCTATTGAGTGGTATTTTTCACTTCTAGTTCTTTTAACTTATTCTATTATTTTATGCTCGCTGATAAGAAATTATTTTAGTGGATATGACCAGTGGCCTTTTGGATGCAAGATTTTTCAGACTTTTTAATGTTTTCTGCCTTTTTGTTTTGTTCTGTTTAATACATGTCCTCTAGCAGCCCCACCTACCTCTCCCTATTCCCACCTCCAACAGGCTTTTCTTCTTCTACATCTTATATATAGATTTCTGTTTGGCAGAATAGTTGGATACACAATTGAGTTTTTTAAGAATTAGCAAAAGTATGATGATGTGTAATGACCTACTATAAATAGCAATAGTACTCTTAATTTATTTTGGTGTCTGATAATACATAAGAAGAAAACTTCATGAGAAATAAATGTATGTAAGAAACTTGATCATATGTAAAATATTTCAGAATAGTCATTTAAGAGAAATACTTTTTATCTAAAATATATAATACTTGATAAGAATGGTTTTCTTTTGCAGCAACTGTGCATTTCCCTAGAATAGGGGCTAATTTACAACAAACTATTTGGTGATGAGAATAGTTGTAAGAGAAGTACTATTATTCATAATGATAGCGGTCATGAATTCAGTATTCATGTGTCAGGAACTGTGTTATGCATGTTACTTAGATTATTTAACTTAATCTTCATGATGAATTTTCAAGAAGATATTGTTATGTCCATTTTAAAGATGAGAGAACCATTGCCGAAAGCCATTAATTGGCCCAAGAGCTATGGAGACCATTGTCTATTGTACTTTGAATCCTAATACACACTTTCCACTAAGCAATGCTGCCTCTCTTTGACATCGCTGCCAGAAAACACAATACATTTCAAAGGGATTGATTAAATATTAGTACCATGTATTATAATTAGACTCTTCTCGGGAATGGTGTAACTTAATAAAGATATTTAGAAATCATTCTGCACAGATAAAAAAATCTTTTTTGAGCTTTTTGTACATTAATATGTGTTACAAAACTGGTGAAGGTAGTTAAATTAACTTTTAATATTTAGAAGTATATTTTAAAATACGGCTTAAGATAAAATATTTTCATTAGCTGAGAAATACTGATAATTACTCATCATACACTATTACTTTTTTTTTATTATTATGTGCTTCTAAGGACATGGAGAGCAAAGACCTCAAGTGCTTAAGAGTATAGTTTCTATTTTAGATACTAGATGTTATCTCATGCTTAGTAAATGTAAAAAGAAATAGAAAAGCCCTTTGTGTGTTATATTAAGGCCACTTCAGAGTGTTTTAATATAAAAGGAGAAAATTTAATTTTTGGTTTCAACATAATCATATTTCAAATATTAGGTTTAAGCCTTTGCATTCTTCTTTGGCTTAATTCTACATCTAATTAAGCTAATCATAATGTAAAATGTATGATTCTACAGTTCAAAATTCTGCTAAAATGCTAATTCATTTATAGTAATTCAGCAGCACAAAACCACTAGCATGAGAATAAAGGAGCCATTATGAAATATTACCTGTCATATGCAGTTCTGTGAATATATACTGAATTGTATTTGAGCAAAGATTCAGCCAAGTATGTAGGATGAATTTCTAGCTTCATATGAAGTGCTCTGTGTAGTATTAGAAAATGCTCACATTTCTTACATTAAAAAAGAAAAAGCTAAAGAAGAAGGGAATGGCATATAAAAACATTTAACTTCATTAATCTGTTGCTAATTAACAAACTACTCAAAAATTTAGTGGCTTAAAACAATCATTGTATCTTTTCTCATAATTTTGGGGTCAATAATTTTGAAAAGGGCTCAGTTGAGAATCAGTTGAGTGATTCTTTTGTTTCATGTGGCATCAACAGATGTTTCTTGATGGTTTTCAACTGGAAAATGACTCATTTAGAATCTATAAGATGGCTTCACTTATGTCTGGCATTTTAGCAGGTATGGCTAGTAGCCTAGGCTCAGCAGGGACTGTCAATAAGAGCACTTCATGTGCACAAGTTGTCACAGTGGTCTCAGGTAGTCAGATTTTCTTCCTGATGGATCAGGGATCCCAAAGAAAGTATTCTAAGAGTCCTGGGCTAAAGTTGCAATAATTATTGTGAGATAGTGTTGGAAGTTCAAGAACATTACTTTGGCTGCATTTTTTGTGTTGTTTAAATAAATCTCTAATGCGATTCCAAATTCAAGGTAAGAGGAATTGGACCACATCTTTGAATGAGAGAGTTATCAAAAAACTTGTGATCATCTTTCAGCCACCATACATGGAGAATCATAAGCCAGATTCCCACCCAATGTTCTATTTTTCTCTTCTGATTTGCTTAGCTAGAGATACTGAGCCCACTAATGATTCAAAATAATATGTCAAGTGGTTATAATTTTGCTCACTATGAGTAAACAGAAGTGAAGGGCTACAAATTTTTTTTAGTGAGCTGCAATAAAAAAGAATGCTATTTGATGATTATATCATTTGCAGCACCGTTTACAATAGCAATGACCTGAAACCAACCCAAATGCCCATTGATGACAAACTGAGCAGGGAAAATGTGTCACATATACACCATGGAATACAATGCAGCCATAAAAACCGATGAGTTCGTGTCCGTTGTATGGACATGGATGAACCTGGAAACCATCATTCTCAGCAAACTGATGCAAGAACAGAAAATCAGACACCGCATGTTCTCACTCATAGGTGGGTGTTGAACAATGAGAACACATGGACACAGGGAGGGGAGCATCACACACTGGGATTTGTCGGGGGGAAATAGGGGAGGGACAGTGGAGGGTGGGGAGTTGGGGAGAGAGAGCATGGGGAGAAAAGTCAGATATAGGTGATGGGGATGAAGGCAGCAAATCACACTGCCATGTATATACCTATGCAACAATCTTGCATGTTCTTCACATGTACCCCAAAATATAAAATGCAATAAAAATAAAAGAAAATGGTTAAAATGTATGTAGATGTGCTATACTTGAGTTTGAAAGAGATCCAGTGAAAGCTACTTTGCATTATGAGATTCAGAATATCTATATGTAAATTTTAACAGTCTGTTATCTGGTTTCAGTGGACTTACAGAAATTTTATTTTTAAAATAAAAACTAAAATTAGACCAGGTGCAGTGGTTCCTGTCGGTAGTCCCAGCTACTTGGGAGGCTGAGGTGGGAAGATTGCTTGAGACTGGGAGATGAGGGCTGCAGTGAGCAGTGATCCTGCCACTTCACTACAGCCTGAGCAACAGAGTGATACCCTGTCTCAAAGAAAGTAAAATTAATTATTTTTCTACCAGACAAAATTTATTGTGTTCTATATGTTTTCAGTATGGTTTTAAAATACTATATATATATTTTTGTTCTAACTAACTTCAACTCTTTAGGGTTATTTTATTATTATTAATCTTCCTGATTACTAAGAACAAATTTTAATTTATTTGAACTGATTCTTGGCAAAGAAAGGATCACTTACTAACCAATAGATTTTTCTCTCAGATAAACTGTATTTTACAGAACAAATCAACAGATAGCAAAATTATCAGCCATATACATGTATATAATATTTTAATTACTATGGTATGGATCAATGTTTCTCAAAACTTAAGATGTATATCACTCACCTGCCAATTTTTTCAAAATTCAAATGATGATTCCATAAGTCTGGGGTGAAACCTGACTTTCTGCATTTGCTAACAAGCTTCCTGGTGATCGTAATGTTTCTGCCATGTAAACCCCACTTTGATTACAGGAGTTTAAGTGTTAAAAGAGTATCAGATAAACAAATTTAGGCTATTATAAAAGTTTAAGTTTGGATAATTGTGTTAGTCCATTGTCATACTGCTGTGAAGATATACCCAAGATTGGGTGAATTATAAATGAAAGAAGTTTAATTTGCTCACAGTTTCAGCTTGTCTGGGGAGGCCTCTGGAAACTTACAGTCATGGCAGAAGGTGAAAGGGAAGCAGGCTCAGGTTGGCAAGAGAGAGTGAGAGTATGTGAGGGCAGAACTGTTAAATGTATAAAACCATCAGGTTTCATGAGAACTCACTATCGTGAGAATAGCATAGGGGAACTGCCCCCACCATCAAATCACCTCCCATCAGTCCTTCCCTCAACATGTGGGGATTACAATTTGAGATGAGATTTGGGTGGGGACACAGAGCCAAACCACATCAATAATATATTCTATTTAAAAAGAGAATGGTATTGGATCGACTTTCTGGATCTAGACTCATATATAGATCCATGTATGGATGGGCTTTATGGATTTTTGACTTGACAAAAATGGAGTCAGAAATGTTGAGTTCTTGTTATTCTTTACTTTCCTGATCACAGTCATTTTCTTCTTACAATGAATAAGCTACCAAAAAGTGTATTAATTGATAACTATTATCTTTATTGTTCTTTTGTTTGTGCATTTCTACTCCTATAAACACATAATTAGTTACTACCAGTTCTTTTTTTTTTTTTGAAGAATAAAAGAGAGAAAGAAAAAGAGTGAAGGAGAGTTTTCTTAAAAGAAAGAAGAATAAAGAGAAAAAAGAAAGAGAAAGTGGGAGAGAGAACGAGAATCTTGCTCTATTGCTCAGGATTTCATTTAAATCTGTGAAATGCTTATGCAATTACTAAAAAGTGATTTATTTCCTATTATGTGATCACTTTTAGAATAGGTATGATATAATATTGAAAAAAATACATTTTTTGGATATGAGGTGGTAAGTTCTGTAAATATTTATTAAATTTGCTTGTTCCAGGTCTGAGTTCAAATCCAGTTTTTTTTGTTTTTTTTTTTGTTTGTTTGTTTGCTCTCCATTAGGTTGATGGATCTTCTTCCATCCCTTTATGTTAAGTCTTTATGTGTCCTTGCCTATACAAAAGGTCTGAATACAGCATACCAATGGGTTTTAACTTTTTATTCAGTTTGTCTAGCTGTTTGTTTTGATTGGGGCACTTAATCCCTTTAAGTTTAGGCTTAATATTGATATATGTGAGTTTAATACTGTTATTTAAGGCTAACTAGCTGTTTGCCTGTTAGTTGATATAAATTCTTCATTGTTGTAATATTCTTTACTTTTTGGTAAATTTTTAGGATAACTGATGCTGGTTGTTCCTTTCTGTGTATAGGACTTCTTTCAGAAGTTGTTGTAAAACAGTCCTGGTGGTGATGAAATCTCTGAGTTCTTGCTTGTTCGCAAAGAATTTTGTTTATCCTTTGCTTGTAAAGCTTAGTTTGGCTGGATATGTAATTCTGGGTTGAAAGTTTTTTTCTTTAAGGATGTTAAATATTAACCCCCACTCTCTTCTGGCTTGTAGAGTTTCTACTGCGAAATCTGCTGTGAGTCTGATACGCTTCCCTTTATGGGTAACCTGGCCTTTCTCTCTGGCTGCCCTTAGTATTTTCTCCTTTATTTCAATCCGAGTAAATCTGACAATTATGTGTCTTGGGGTTGGTCTTCATGAGGAATATCTTTGTGGGGTTCTCTGTATTGCCTGGAGTTGAGTATTGTCATGCCTTGCTAGTTTAGGAAAATTTTCCTGGATAATATCCTGAATAATATTTTCCAGCTTGGATTCATTCTCTTTGTCACTTTCAGGTATACCTATTAAGCATAAATTAGATCTTTACACATAGTCCCATATTTCTTGGAGATTTTGCTCATTCCTTTTTACCCTTTTACCTCTGATCTTATCTTCTCGTTTTATTTCATTAAGTTGGTCTTCAACCTCTAATATCCTTTCTTCTACTTGATCAATTCGACTGTTAAAACTTGTGCATACTTCACGGATTTGTCGTATTGTGTTTTTCAGCTCCATTAATTCGTTTATGTTCTTCTCTAAATTGTCCATTCTCTTTACCATTTCGTCAAACCTTTTTTCAAAGTTGTTAGTTTCTTTGCATTGGATTAGAACATATTGTTTTAGCTCACAGAAGTTTCTTATTATCTACCTTCTGAAGCCTAATTCTGTTAATTCTTCGCACTCCTTTTCCATCAGGCCTTCTTCCGTTACTGATGAGGAACTAGCGTCCTCTGTAGAAGGAGAGACATTCTGATTTTGAGTGTTCTCAGTTTTTTATGATGGCTTCTTGGCATCTTTGTGGTTTTATTCATTGTCGTCTTTGTAATTACCAACTTTCAAATTAGGTCCCTGAGGGGACATCCAGCTTGTTAATTCCCAGTTCCAGAATCTATGTAATTTTCACTGCGGCAACCTGCAATGCTGGCTGAAACAGCAGCGTTGAAATTCGTGGTGCTTTTCTGCCCTAGGGTCTCTGGTCTGGCTTCCCTCTTCAGTCCCTTTTTCAATCAGCTGAATGGACTGCTCTGCCTTCACAGAGCTCCAAACATCATCCAAAAGGAGACCCTGTCCCGTTTACTCCATACCAAGAGTTGCCGGGCCAAGGCACCGGCAAAACAGCCGCACCAGCTGAAAGGGTTGCGCTGGCAACCCGTGGGTCTCCTCCACTGGGAATGTTCTGGTCCGTGAGCAGCAAAAATTTTTGTGTAAGTGTGGCATCCACTCGCTCTCTGCACTTTCACTGGGAGCTGCAATCCTGAGCTGCTAGTGATTGGCTATCTTGGATCTCTCTCCTAGTTACTACCACTTCTATGTCTGCTGCTCTCTCCACTTTTCTTCCATGAGCAGTCTGCTTCAAGAAACACGTGTTTCTGAAATACCTTTTCTGTTTTAACTACCAGTTTTCTTAAAAAGTAGCTGAACCTGAAATCTGTTTCCCAATAACCACTTCAGCCTATATAACACAATTACTTTCTTGGAAGATTGCTAGTACCTCCAGCCATCAAATGCAAGGATTTTCTGGGTCTATTTGTCATCTTCAGAACATCTGACCCACCGCAAAACTATGCCTCTTTGGGTTTCAAGATAGTATATTGTTGTGAGCTCACACTATCTCCTCATTCTCTGTATCAATTCCTCTGTTATTACCAACTCTCTAAATGTAAACACAACCAAAGTTAATGAGATTACACTCTTTTTTGCACTCTCTCCCAAAGTGACTTCAAGTATCTCTTCATTCAAATGACTCCCATAAATGTCCTTAGCACATTTCTTTCTCATCAGCATGATACTTCAGTTTTCAAATAACTTCTCATCAGTATATATAGAAAGCTTCATTTCTTCCCTCTGAAACTCTCGTGTAGACTCCCAAATTGTATTAATAGCATATTCATCCTTCTCATTTGAAAAGGAATTATTTGGTTGAATTCAACTATAATATTCTATTTCACTCTAATGAATTTCTAAGTACTGTCTATTCTCCTCTCCAAGGTCTTTCATACGTCTCCATTTGCCATCCCTGCTTCTAGCATTCAGAATACTTGTGACTTGCTAAATGCAAAATGGTCATCAATGCCTTCCCAAATACCAACTACAACAAGTATTACAGTGTGTTGCAAATTTGACTGTGAAATTTAAAACCCTTAAGTCCTAACTATTTAGTACAACTAGGAGTGCCTACAGTCTCTAGGTTGTTCCCCTATGTTTCTATCTGGCCCCCCTGGCTTCTGAGAAACTGAAGTAATTGAAACTGAAGTAACAATTCACACTATGTAATTGTTAGGGTAACATTTTTTAATAATGCAAACCTGTTTTTGTCCTTGATTAGTTTGGAGTTTTTAAATGGCTCTTTATTATATAGTAAATATTACTACCATCATGTTTAAAACATTTAGTTATTTGCTCTAAGTTTTCAATCTTAATCCCAAAATGTCTTCTCTGTATATCAAGGCAACACTATGCCAAATTCCTAAGCTCATCTCTGAATGGATCATACATATCTCTCAATGCCTGTGTATGAGCTGCTCTCTATTCTTTAATATCCTCCCAACATACTCCACCAGGGGGAATACCTGTTTGTTTATTTATTTTTTTAATCTCAGAATGAAGTGTTTAGAAAGCTTTTCTGACTTCTAGGGGAATCAAGACCTTCTTTCTCTGAGCTCTTGGCACACATTTCTATTTTGCTGTTAACACCTAGTATTGTAATGGTTTGTTTACATCTCTATCTGTTAGATTGTGAGTTATTTGATGGCAGAAACCACATTTTTTTCAATTATCTTTATATTCAAAAAACTTAGGACTCTGCCTAAAATCTATCAGAAATTTTTGTGGAGATGAAAATAGGAGATAAATCTCAAACTTAGTTAAGGTCTAAAAACAAGACCATTTTATAATAACGATAATGGTATATCATATGTGCAATAAGGAATTGCATATTGTATAAACAATGAGGAATTATTTTATATGACTCTATTTCAATATCATGCATTGAACTAAATTGTTAAAATTTCTGATCTTTCATTTCCTTTATCATTTCTATAACAGTACTTACCACTTTCAACTTTGTTGTTATTGTTTGTGTTATCTCATTTCTCTACAAACATGTTTTGAGAGCAAGTCCAATTTTAGAAGAGTATTCTTCCAAAACCATGTAGAGTGCCTTACACATCTCAACTCTAGAAATAATCTGTAATAAAATTACCATATTACAGAAATAAATAGCATTAGTATATAAATGTTATCTTATATATTGCTGTTGTTCATTGTGTGTGCAGTCAAAATACTTATTTCTCTATTTAAAACTGTGCCAAATCTCTAAGAAAATAAAAGACTTCAAGTAATAATTTAAAGGAATATTAAAATTTCATTTATTATAAAATAATTCCACTTTTATGTAGCAGTTTAATGCATTTCCCAAGGGCAGTATTACAACAAAATGATGATATTCACATAATATATATTTTTCAAGCAATATCAATCAAAAGAAAAAATAAAGTTCAGTACCTTTTCCAATTTAAATATTTATGCTAGGTGAAAAAGCAACATTTAAGAAACTTCACATTTTGAATGCCATTTATTTTCTTATTCAAATCCAAGTATTTCTATAAAAATAACATCAGCATATCAACAGTTTCTTGAAGTCATAAATAATTCTGAAGGATATATACTTGTCAGATTCATGCTCTTTTTGTACAGGGTTATCTTACAAAAAAGGAAAAACTGCAAGCCTAGATTAAATGAGCAGCTGGTACGGTGACTCTGATTTGATCATGTTGCTTTTCTAGACAGAGTAATTGTTTTGATTTATGGTTATCACCTGTATTTCATGGCTTCTTGCTTCCAGTTCTAATTAGTGAATAATTTTGAACTGCTGAAAGTTTAATTGTCCCTCTTCTTTAAATGAATGCAGGAAACTGGTCTGTTAGCAAATAGAAGATCTGTTGTTGTAACCAAGGCACTTGGTTGGTCAAAATAAGACACATATTCTTCTAAGTGACCAGTTTCCAAAATGGGATATTTTAAGTAGCTGTATTTTGGGCGTAAATACCATTCTAATAGAGGTGATTCATTTTAGAGCTCTAATTTGATTTAACTTTATTTAAACCATCAGACACATACATCTCCTGTGCTCTGAGAATGTGACACCGGAGACCCTAATATTACAATTCAAGCATTTCATTCCTAAGGGGGACAAACAAAAAGGAATTGTAGCTTAAGTATAAATCCATGAGTTTTAAAAAATATTTTATAAAAAGATAATGCTGATCAGTAATTTTGACAAAATCTGAAAAGGAAATTATTTAGATCTTGATTATTACCAAATTATTAAAAACATACCACTGTGCTTGAAAACACACCTAAGTCTCAAGTAACTCAGTAGAAGGTATGTATATAGAAGAAAAATGTTATCCTTGATTGTATTTCAGAGAAGCAGCTTGACTAAAATGTAAGTGCTGGAACTATATGTTATTTTTACTATAATAACCACAACCAAAATAGCCAATTCAGTTCTTTTTTTTTTAAAAAAGAATTATTCTTAATTGAAGAAAATATAGCCATTTTGACAGTCAATAAACATGAGTAGAACGATATATTAAAACATTTTATAGTAGCAAAGAAAAAGTTATGCCAAAGACAAATTTTTTATTATAAAGGTAGACATAAGAAACAGTGAATTACCGAGTTTCTAGCAACATATCAGCATTTATATATGAGGATGAGACGGCATCTGAGACTACAGAGAAGCAAAAAACTCCATGCAGATGTTAGGCTAATCAGACTTTTATATCTGTGATGCCCTTCTCCTAATCTTTCAGGTACAGAGTTTGTGGAAAATTTTTCCTAGACTAACAGATACTCCACTAATAAAATGAGATCAAGGTGAACAACTAGCTTTTCCACCTTCTTGGATGCACTGGCAGGAAACCTGTCCCTGCCTCAACCCACAGGAAACACTGGGTGTGCCTGAAGGGAGAAATATCCCTGAAGACAGCCAGAGACTGGACGGGGGAGGGTGGCAGGACTACCGTTACCAGACCAGAAAATTTTGTTCTATCTTAGTCAAAGGAGATGTCAAATTAGAGTGGTCATTCAGCCGGACCATACTGTTGTTGGCATGTCGCATGAGTCTCCTGGCATAAACACCTCCCTAGTATTCTCATACTGTTGCCATATCCCCTTTGGGATCTCCCATGTCTGGGACAGGCAACACACTGAATTTCACTAGAGCCAAGACAAACCTAGACTTAAGGCAGTCTCTAGTGCTAAAAAGGAGGACATAACTTAGCAAAAAGATACTCAATAACTATATTGCAAAGAAACCTCTAAGGAAACATATCCAATAAAAACACCAAGCCAGAAAGAGAAGACTGAAGTAAAAGACTAACCCTTCAGTGTGAAGACATAGGTGTACATCCATAAGAAGAAACAATAAACAGGGAACTGTGACCTTTTCAAGTGTGCAAAGTGAGGAGCCAGTAAAAGACCCTAATAATATGATGATAGACGAGCTCTCTAATAAAAAAAATCCAAAATAGTAATCTTAAGGAAACTCATTAATTTCCAGAATAACGCAAGATAAAAGTAAAAAATTTATCAAAGAAATTTAACAGAGATAGACATAATTAAAAATTCAAACAATTCCTGGAGCTGAGAAATATGTTTGCTGAACTGAAAAAGTCATGAAAGGCTCTCAGCAGAAGGATGGATCAAGTAGAGGAAAGAATCAGTGAGCTCAAAGACAGGCTATTTGTAAAATACAAAGAGGGGAAAATATAATAAAGGAATAAAGAATTCCTACAATATATATAAAATTATATCAAAAGACAAATCTAGGAATTATTTGTGTTCAAAAGGAAGTTGAGCAAGATCAAGGGGTAGAAAGTTTATTAAAAGAAATAATGACAACTTTCAAAACCAGGATATTTCCATGTACAGGAAAGTGAGAGATTACCAAACAGATCTGACCCAGATAAAACTACCCCAAGGCATATAACAATTAAACTCTCAAAAGTCAAACACAAAAGGAGGATTCTAAAAGCAACAAGAGAAAAGAAGCAAAAAATATATGAAAGACTTCCAATATGTTTGGCAACAGACTTCTCATTAGAAAATACATAGGCCAGTAGATGTGGGACAACATATGCAAAAATGTTGAAATAAAAAAAAAAAACGAAGACTCTGAAACAAAAATTATGTACCCAACAAAGCTATTCTTCCAACATGAAGGAGAAATAATCTTTCCCAGAGAAACAAAAGATGAGGAACTTATAACCACCAGACCCATCTTACAGGAAATGCTAAAGGGAGATTTTGAATCTGAAAGAAAAAAATTACACTAACATGCAAAGAGAAATCATTTGAAGTTGTTCACTTGTGAAAGTAAGGACACTGTCAAACTCATAATAATCTCACATTGTAGTTGTGATACGCAATTCACTCATAACTCTACTCTGAAGACTAAAAAGGAATCTAACAAAAACAGTAGCTACAACAACTTACCAGATAGGCAATATAAAAAACATGTAAATTGAAGCCAGATAAATCTTAATGGTTATGAAGTTAAAGTGTAGAGTTTGTTTTAACTTTTCCTTTGTTTCTATTTCTTCTTTGTGATCAAAGTTGTCTGTTAAAAATAAAATTTTTACATCTATGTTTTTTGTAAGCCTTACAGAAATAAACACATGTAATAAATACACTACATATAAAAAGCAACAAATCAAAACATACAACCAGAGAAAATTGCTTAACCACAAAGGAAGAGAGTAAGAGAGAAGTTGTAAAAATAACCAAAAAGCAAGTAACAAAATTGCAATTGTAAATCCTTACCTACCAATAATAACATTGTGTTTAAATGGACTTAATTATGCAATTAAAAGGCAGAGAGTGGCTGAATGAATAAAGATACAAGGCACAACTATATGCTGCCTACAAGAAACCCACTTCACCTATTAAAGACATGCAAAGACTACAAGTTGAAGGGAGGGAATATGATAGTTTATGCAAATGAACCCCCCCAAAAAAGCAGGAGTCACTATATTTAAATAAGATATAACAGACTTTAAGTCAGACTATAAAAATAGACAAAAGAGGAGGACACTGCATAATTATAAAAGAATGAGTACCATAAAAGGATATAATAATTACCAATATCTATGCACCCAACACAGGAGCACTCAATTATATAAAGCAAACCTTAATCTAAAAAGAGAGCTAGACTGCAATACAATAATAGTATGGGACTTCAGCACCCTTTCTCAGGAATGAATAGATTATCCAGGCAGAAACTCAACAAAGAAACATCAGAGATAAACTAAACACTAGACCAAATGGGCCTAACTAATATTCGTAAAACATTTCATCCAACTGCTACAGAATATGCATTTTTCTTATGAATGTATTAAGCATTCTCAAGAATATAGTTAGGCTACAAAACAATTATTAACAAATTCAAAACAATCAAAATTATATCCAGTATCTTTTATGACCGCAATGGAATATATTCATGGACACATAACTTATTAAGGTTGAATCTTAAAGAAATAGAAAATGAGAACAAACCAATAACAAGATTGAAGCTGTAATAAAAAGTCTCTTATCAAAAAAGAGCCCAGGACCTAATGACTTCACTGCTGAATTTTCCCAAACATTTAAGAGCTAAAACTAATTGTATTCAAACTTATTTTAAAAATTGAAAAGGAAGAAATACTTCCAAAATTATTTTATAAGAATGCATTACCCTGATACCAACCCTAGGCAAGGACACACACAAAAGAAAACTACAGGTCAATAATCTTGATAAACAGAAATGCAAACATCCTCAACAAAATATTGGCAAACCTAATTCAAAAACACATTAAAATGATCTATCACCATGATCATGGAGGATTCAGTCCAGGGATACAAGAATGACTAAACATGTGCAAATCAATGAACATGATACATCACATTAACAGAATCAAGAACAAACACATTTGATCATTTCAAAAATGCGAAAAGCATTAAATAAAAACACCAACCTGTAGTAAAAACTCTCAGTAAAGTGGGTATAAAAGGAACATACCTCAAAATAATAAAGGCCACAAATGACTAGGATACAAGAACTGCAATTCCTGTGCAATTCCTAGTGCTAGGCTGAGTTTAGAGCCAGTGAACTAAGGTCACGTATGACCTAGGGTGACACCATAGGCACAGCTAAGAGAGGGCTTGCTTGCACTACACCTCCCCCAACCTCAGGCAATACAGCTCATAGCAATGAGAGTGACTCCCTCCTTCTGCTTAAGAAGAGGAGAGTGAAGAGTAAAGAGGACTTTGTCTTACATCTTGGATACTAGCTCAGTCACAGAATAGGGCACTAGGCAGAGTTGTGAGGACATAGCTCCAGGACAACTTTGCTTGACATACTCCAGACCAAAAGGGAACCCAGTGCCTTGAAGGGAAGGATCCAGTCCTGGGAAGATTCATCACCTTCTGACTAAAGAGCCCTTGAGCTCTGAATAACAATGGCATAGTCTCTGGGTATCGCTCGTGATACCCAGAGAGTATTCCATGGACTTTGGGCTCTGAAAGGTGTTGAATTTGGAGGAGACCCAGCACATTCTCAGTCATGGTGACTACAGTGAATGATTGCTTCTGTTTGAGAAAAGCAGAGGGAAAAGTAAAGGAGACTTTGTCCTGTACACTAGGCACCAGCTCAGCCACAGTGGGGTAGAGGAACAAGTGGACTCTTGGGTCTCCAAGTACTGGCTTAGGCTCTTGGGCAGTATTTCTGGACCTAACCAGGGCCAAAAAGGATCCCAGTTCCCTGAAGAGTGAGTCTTAGTCCTGGTAGCTTTCACCACAAGCCAATGGAAGAGTGCTTTGTCTTTTAGCAAACATTGGTGGTGGCATGGCACATGGATCAGTGGTGTTGACAGCCAACAGGGAGAGGCTCCTCTGCCTTTGGTAAGGGAAGGGAAGAGTGGGAAGGACTTTGTGTGGTGGTTTGAAGTTTAGCTACAGGAGAATGGAACATCAGGTAAGTTGCTAAGGTTTTTTTACTTCAGTCCCTGACTCCCAGACAGCATCTCAGGACATGCTTGGAACTTGCCACCCTGAAGAGCAGAGCCTTTGGCAAGGCCCAGTGCTATGCTGGCTTCAGGTCTGACCCAGCATAGTCCCAGTGGTAGTGGCCACAAAGGAACTTGCATCAACACACCCCTCAGGTCCAGGTGGCTCGGTACAGAGAGACAGAGAGAGACTCTATATGTTTGGGAAAATGTAAGGGTTAAGAACAAAAGTGTCTGCCTAGCAATCTAGAGAATTCATCCAGTTCTTATCCAAGAGAGGACTGCTCCAAGTCTGCAAACATTACAGCATTATTATGCCTGGGGTCCATATCCCTTTGAATACCTGGAAAACATTCCCAAGAGGGACAGGCGCAAAGAAGCCCAGACTGTGAAGACTACAGTTAATACCTGAGTTTTTCAATGCCCAGGCACAAACAAACATCTATAACAATCAATACACCAGGGAAACATGACCTCACCAGATGAACTGAATAAGGCACCAGTGTCCAGTCATGGAGAAGCAGAGATACATGACCTTTCAGGCAAAATGTTCAAAATTGCTGTTTTGAGGAAACTCAAAGAAATTCAAGATCACACAGAGAAGGAATTCATAGTTCTGTCAGATAAATTTAACAAAGAAATTGAAATAACTAAGAATCAAGCAGAAATTCTAAAGTGAAAAAATGCAAATGATATGACAAAGAATGCAACAGAGTCTCTTAATAGTAGAATTTATCAAGCAGTTGATCAAAAACTAGTGAGCCTGAAGATAGGTTATTTGAAAATACAGTCAGAGGCAACAAAAGCCAAAAGAATATAAAACAGTGAAGCATATCCACAAGATCTACAAAATATCCTCCAAAGTATGAGTCTAAGAGTGATTGGCCTTAAAGAGGAGGTAAAGACATGAGTACCAAGTTTATTCAAAGGGATAATAACAGAGAACTTACTATCTGAAATATATTAATATTCAACTACAGGAAGATTATAGAACAATAAGCATACTTCAAGAAGACTACCTCTTAGATCTTGTATTTGTCCGTTTTCACACTGCTATAAAGAGCAGCCCATGACTGAGTAATTCATAAAGAAAAGATGTTTAATTGACTCACAGTTCTGCATGGCTTGGGGAGGAAATTTACAATCATGGCAGGAGAGGAAGCAGGCACATCTTACATGGCAGGAAAAACTACCATTTATAAAATCATCAGATCTCATGAGAATTCACTCACTCACATGAGAACATTACGGGGGAAACTTATCCCTATGATCGAGTCACTTTCTACCAGATTTCTCCCTAAACATGTGGGGATTACAACTGAAAATAAGATTGGGTGGAGACACAAAGCTAAACCATATCAGGTCAAGAACAAGACAAGGATGCCCACTTTTACTTCTTTTATTCAACATAGTATTGAAGTCTTAGAGCAAACAGAAAAGAGAAAGAAAAAAAAGGGCATCCAAATTGGAAAGTAAGAAGTTAAATTATCCTTGTTTGTAGATTATATTTTGAGAAACCTAAAGACTCTACCAAAAACATATTAGAACTGATAAATTCAGTAAAGTCTCAGGATACAAAATCAACATACAGTAATCAGTAGCATCTCTATACACCAATAGTGAACAATATGAAATAGAAATAAAAATCCCATTCACAGTAGCCACAAATAAAATTAAATACATAGGAATTAACCAAAGAGGTAAAAATCTCTATAATGAGAACTATAAAACACTGATGAAAGAAATTTAAGAGGCCACTGGAAATGGAAACTCTTTTCATGTTCATGGATTGGAAGAATTGGTATTGTTAAGAAATGTCTGTAGTACAGAAAGTAATTTGTCAATTCAATGCAATTCTTATCAAAATACCAATAACAGTCTTCACAGAAGTAGAAAAAAAAAACCTTGAAATTTATATGGAACCACGAAATATCCAGACTAGCCAAAGTTATGCAGAGCAAAAAGAACAAAACTGAAGGAATCACATTACTTGACTTCAAACTGTACTACAGAGCTATAACAAACAAAACGGCATGGTGCTGGCATAAACACAGACACATGCACTAATGGAATGGAATAGAGAAGCCAGAAACAAATCCACACACCTACAGTGGGCTCATTTAAGACAAAGGCGCCAGGAATGTATACCACAGAAAACAGTCTGTTTAATAAATGATTCTGGGAATACTGTATATCCATATGCAGAAGAATGAAACTTGATTCCTAACTCTCTTGACTTATACAACAATCAAATTAAAAAATGAATACAGATATAAATAAGACCTCAAACTATGACACTACCACAAGAATACCTTGAGATCTGCAGGACATTGATCTGGGCAAATATTTCTTGATGAATACCCCACACAGGCAATCAAAGCAAAAATGGACAAATGGAATCACATCAAGGTAAAAAGCTTCTCCACAACAAAGGAAACAATCAGTAAAGTAAACTGACAACTTACAGAATGGGAGGACATATTTGCAAACTATTCGTTTGACAAGAGATTAATAAGCAGATTATATAAGGAGTTAAAAGGAAAAGATTTAATAATCTGATTGAAAGATGGGCAAAATATTTCAATAGACAGTTCCCAGAAGAAGGCATACAAATGGCAAACAGGTATATAAAAAAGTGATTAACATCATTGTTCATCAGAGAAATGCAAATGAAACTACAATGAGATACTAACCTCAGCTAAAATGGGTTTTGCCCAAAGACAGGAAATAACAAATGTTGGTGAGAATATGGATAAAAGGGAACCCTTGAATACCAGCGGTGGGAATGTAAAATCATACAACTACTGTGGAGAACAGTTTGTAGGCTCCTTAAAAAACTAAAATATAGCTGTCATACAATCCAAAAACTCCAATGCCTAGTCTATACCCCAAAGAAAGGGAATCAGTAGATTGAATTTGCACTATCATGTTGGTTGCAGCACTGTTGACAATAGCCAAGATTTGATAGCAACTTAAGTTTCCATAAACAGAGGAATAAAGAACACATAGCACTTCCACACAATGGAGTACTATTCAGCCATAAAAAAAAAACAGTGAGATCCTGTCATTTGCAAGAACATGGATAGAATTGGAGGTCATTATGTTAAGTGAAATAAGCCAGGCACAGAAGAACAAATATTGCCAAACATTGCATGTTCTTATTTATGAGGTTTTGTTTCTTTTCTTTTCCTCTCTTTCTCTTGAGTTTCACTCATTGTTCAGGCTGGAGTGCAATGGTGCCATCTTGACTCACCACAAACTCTGCCTCCCAGGTTCAAACAGTTCTCCTGCTGCAGCCTCCTGAGTAGCTGGGCTTACAGGCATGCACCACCATGCCCTGCTAATTTTGTATATTTAGTAGAGATGGGGTTTTTCCATATTAGTCAGGCTGGTCTCCGACTCCCAACCTCAGGTGATCTGCCTGCCTTGGAGTCCCAAAGTGCTGGAATTAGAGTCATGAGCCACCGTGCCTCGCCATGAGTTTTAAAAATGAAAACAATTGAACTCTTGGCGCTAGAGAATATAAAGATGGTTTCAAAAGGCTAGGAAGGAAAGTGGGGGTGGGAGGGAGGGAGGGATGGCTAATGCATACAAAAAAATAGAGTAAATATCTAGTATTTATCTTTACAAAACAAGGGGACTATAGTTAATAGTAGTCTAATTGTATATTTAACAGTCAATGAAAGAGTATAAATTGTTTATAACACAAAGGATAGTGCTTGAATGGATTCATACCAATTTTTCCATGATGTGATTGTTATGCATTGCATGCCAGTACCAAAATATCTCATGTACAGCATAAGTAAATATGGCTATTATGTACCCACAAAAATGAAAAAGAATGACATTCTTTAAATATGTAGAAAAATATCCTAAAATGTATATGAAACCATAAAATACCCTGAATTGCTAAAGCAATCCTGAGTAAAAGAACAAACTGAAGTCATCGGATAACTTCAAAATATACTACAAATCTATAATAACCAAAACAGCATGGCACTAGCATAAGATGTACACATACACCAATGAAACAGAATAGAGAGACTAGAAATAAATCCACACATTTACAGCCAACTCATTTTCAACAAAGGTGTTGAAAGTGTACTTTGGCAAAATAACAGGCTTTTCAATCAATTGTGCTGAGAAAACAGAATTACCTATATGGGAAAAACCTAGATGCCTATCTCTCACCATATAAAACAAATCAAATCAAAATTGAGTAAGACTTAAATCTAAGACTTAAAACTGTGAGACAGCTAAAAGGTAACATTGGGGAAATGCTCTAGGATATTGGTCTGGGCATTGTTTTTTGGGGTAATATCTAAAATGCATAGATAATAAAAACAAATGGGATTACATCAAGCTAAATATCTCCAGCACAGTAAAAGTAACAGTCAACAAAGTGAAGAGTCAACCCACAGGATGGGTGAAAATATCTTCAAACTGTCCATCTGACAAGGAACTAATAATCAGAATATAAGGACTTCGGACTCAATAGGAAAGAAAACATCTGTTTTAAAAATGGCAAAAGATCTGAATAGAGAGTCCACAAAAGACCCAAAAATGACCAACAAGTATATGAAAAGGTGATCAACATCATTGATCATTGGAGAAATACAAATCAAAACTACAATCGGATTATTTCACCACACTTAAAATGGCTTATATCCAAAGACAGGCAATAACAAATGCTGGAGAGAATGTAGACAGAAGATATCACACCTACACGGTGAGCAGGAGAATAAATTAATAACAGCTACTAGGGAAAATAGTATGGAGGGTCCTCAAAATCTACAAATAGAACTACATATGGATCCCACTGCTGGGTATACACCCAAAAGAAAGGGAATCAGTACATAGGAGAGAGATCTGCAGCCCCATGGTTATTGCAGCACTGTTCACAATGGCTAAATATAGACTCAACCTAATTAGGTGCCTAGTGATGGATGATTGGATAGAGAAAATGTATGCATACATAACGAAATGTTATTCAGCCATACAAAAATGCAATCCTGTCATTTTCAGCAACAGGGATGGAACAGGAAGTCACTATGTTCAGTGAAATGAGCCAAACACAGAAAGACAAATATTGCACTCTTCCTCACATATGGGAGCTTATAGAGGGGATCTCATGATGTTAGAGAGTATATTGCTCATTAGCAGAGGCCATGAGGAGTAAGGGAGACGGGTGGATATAGAAAGATTGCTTAATAGGTAAAAGAAAAAATACAGTTAGAATAAATAAGACCTAGTATTGATAAACCAATGGAGTGACTGTACTCATAATAACAATAATCTATAGTACATTTCAGATAGTAGAGAATAATTCACATATTCACAACATAAATAGATAAATATTTAAGGTTATATATATATGTATATATATATATATGTATTACATGTTATATAAATGTATCAAAAGTTTACACATACCCTGAAAATATATACATCTCTTATACATCAATAAAAAATAAAATGCATATATATTTCATTGACATTAATTTCATCTTGTCATACAGACTGTTATTTCCAGAATGATTAACCTAACACAGAACTTTTGAAGATGTTACCTTATTTCACCCAATCCACAGAGACCTTATGTGGGATGTTTTACTAATTTTACAGATGAGGGAAATAAAGCAGAAAAGCTAAATAAGTAGTCCCTGGTCATGAAATTGGGATCTAAAACCATAATTTCCATTATTATACAATTAATAATCAAGAAGTCAAAAAAGGACAAAAACGCTCATATTCTTTAATTGTATAAGAATTTAGTTGAGTTGTACTTCACTCATCAATAAATTTGTGTACTTTTAATTTAACATTAATTGCAACTTTGCTGTTTTTGTATGCTGGAGTATGCACATATGTATGTATATATCTACGTATCTATCTACTGTTTACCTAGCTAGCCGTTCACCTATCCTTCCATTAGTACTCAGGATCAGTATATCATCAGACATTAAAAAAAAAAATAGTAGCCCTTAGCTTTGTTTTCAAAGTGCTGGATAAAATATCTTTGGAACTTGGAAGATTTAAAATGTGTGTCAAACCTGTAAAAGAGGTTTGTTTTATTACTGGTAGAGTAGCCTACCTAAGGAGAGTAGAGAAATATCAACACCAAAGAAGAAATAGATTATTAAAAGATTATAGTATACAAGGTAATAGACTAGTGGCCTCACTAGCCTGTTGACCAGCAGTTAATATGCATTCATTGTCTTCATTTCTTCATTTCCTCATCACTCTGCAAACTTTGTTCTACTTGTATTTTATTTATCCTTACACAGGATTCTATTTATGACTTTTGTATACCTGTTATCCCAGAGTTAGCCTTTGATCTCAATAATAGGCTCATTTACCCAGACAGAACAACAACAAAACATTGAGGAGAAAGAACCAAATACATACTGGGCCTTAATCTTGCAAGATTCGGAGGAAACTCTATTCTTGGTTTCCTATGTACATTGGCATAAACACCAAACAAATAAATGAAAAGCTAGGGCTCTGTTCACATTTTGTATGATTTCTTAAATTGAAGTGCCTTATTTATTTGGATTAGTTTTTGTAAATTTGTTGTAGGTTTTTGGTTTTGAAAGGCCAGTTGACATATATTAGTCCATTCTTACACTACTATAATGATACTAAGACTGGGTAATTTATAAAGAAAGATTTAATTGATTCACAGTTTCACATGGTTGAAGAAGTCTCAGGAAACTTAAAGTTAAGGCAGAAGGTGAAGAAGAAGCAGGCAACTTCTTCACAAGGCAGCAGGAGAGAGGAAGAGAGTGCAGGGAAACTGCTATGTTTTAAGTAATCAGATTTCATGAGAACTCACTATCATGAGAACAGCATGGGGGAAACTGCCCCCATGATCCAATCACCTCCCACCAGGTTCTTTCCATAACATGTGGGGATTACAATTTGAGTTAAGATTTGGGTGAGGACACAGAGCCAAACCATATCACACACACCCATAATAATGTATCTTTGTGTGCATATGTGTATATAGTTCTAAGTAGACATGAAGAAGGTCTACTTACAGTTATCAACATTTTGTTTTGTTTTGACCAATTAAGATCAATAAAATGAAAATAGAATCTTAATTTGATGATTTCAGAGAAGGTATAGAGGAGGCATTTTAATATCATCTTAAAGATTGCATAATCATTTTTTAAAAGTTATTTTAGGTAAGTACATTTAACTATATGAAGTTTCCCTGTGATGTCTCCGTATTTTTCAGTTTCCTAAGGGCTGGAGAAAACAGCTAGTGTCTTACATTTGGGAATCAGTTTCCCATAGGCAGTCCAAGGTTGTTTACCCATCAGGAAACCCTGAGAAACAGCTCAAGAGGATAAAACCTCCCTTATGAAGGCTTCCACAAAGGGGGTTCCACTTACCTTGTCATCTAAGCAAGGTATTTCCCACCTGTGTGAGGTTTATTTTAGTAGATCCAGTTTCTTCATTTTAGCAAGATATGTATTTTTCTAATATTAAGTAGACATATGTCTCAAGGTTTTAAACATAGTTTCTCCCTATTTCCTAGGAACTCATGAGTATGCCTGTGTGGTTAATGATGTGGTGTGTAGATCTATATGTTTTGTTTATGCATTTGGCTCACTTTCTTTACCTTCTGAGTTAATTCCATTATATACTTATTGAATACCTTTTTTGAGCACTACACTGTTAGGTGCTGGGGTACAGAAATTAATAACACACAACTTGTATTAAATGAGCTTACAACCTAATAATAAAGTAGAAGTTCTTGTAAGGCATGTTCAATGTCTTACACATTTTTGTTTCCTGTAGCACCAAGCAACAGACCAGACATACTGGAAGAAGTTAGCATATGTCTGTTGACTAAGAATCACTGCTCTCAAAGTTCAAATTTTGTCTCAATGTAGTTAAGTATAATAACTTCTAAGAGAATCTTTCCTTCCTTATGTTTATGCATAGCACTTCATACACCGTATATATGTACACAATGTATTATCTGTTATATGGAAGTACATGTTACATGCACATAACTTGTAGATATTCATTGATGTGTGACATAAAGTATACATATCTTAAGTGTAGAATTTGATTCAAACTCTTTACCAAATCAACACTCATTTCTGGATAAAATTTACCTAAATAAAATTTATCTAGAAATTGAAGAAGTCTCTCTCCAGCTGCCTTCCTATTAGCCACCGTAAAGGTGACCACTGTTTGGACTTCTATCAGAATAGATTATTACTTGCAAATAGACAATATCTATATAGAATAGATAATGATCTATAAATTATTAATATATAGTATATTATATATTTGAATAACATAGATTGTCACGATAGACCTGACTATTGAATAAGAATGGCTTAAAAAATATGTATCAGATCTGCAAATATTTGTTGGAGTAAGAAATTAAAATGATTTACAATATACACAGTAGAGAAATGAGTTTGAGTATAGAATTTTTAGAAAAAACAATTTATACATACATCTCAAAGATAAGAGATTAATTTTTGAAGGAGGAGTAAAATTGGTAGAATACAGTATTACAACATCTAAATGAATAAAAATTTAAGGACAAAATTATATACATAAGATTTGAAAACAAAAAATATGTTTTTTTCGATAATTAAAAAAAATACAATAGATGTAAAGTAGCTCTCCATATAAATTGCCCAAAATATAATATGTATTTCTGCCTTAAATTTCCTCATGCTCTCCTGAAAACATCAAGAATTCTAAGAATTCCAGATTGTCAGCAAGATTGTTTTCAATTAACAATACTTCCAAAAAAGTTGAATTTTTATTTATAATTAAGAAGTCAATTTTTTTATCAATTCAGATAAAACAATATGAACTGTGGTAATTCCTTTTTTAGAAAGAGGAATGAATCAAATCTACTGGTATATAATAAGGAAGAGCTGGAGAGCTTTAAGCACTAAAAAGAAAAATAGTGTATTTGGCAAATAGTATTAAATATTATCCTAAAATTGCTTATAAAATTTTACTGCTAAAGTATTCTGGTTTGCTTTTCTAAGTTTTTTTTTTTTTAATTAGGTAATGGTGACCTATTACTTGATTTAAGAGCAGTCAATTCTAATCTGAAGCTTAGCTAACTACTAGCAGACAAGCAACATACTTTTCCTTATTTCTTAAATTTAATGGGATGTCTGAATATTTTGATTTGGTTGTTAAGATTTATTTTTTCTTTATGTTTTAAAATATTGCCAGAAAAAATAAGTTCAAATATATATCTAAAGTAACACAAATGTTGGATGCTTGAAAGCATTTCAATCGTGAAATGTAGAATAATAATTTATTCTAAAGTGAAATACTTTTGCTCTCAATTGAAAATGCAGTAAACTTTTACTGAACTTGCATTTGGGAGCCTCTTCTTGTTTTTAATAAGTACCCATGTTTGAGTGTATATGTGCATATATGTGGATGTCATTTGCATTTTTCTAAAGTAAAATCTATAAACTATGTATACATACTATATATAATAAGCATATATAATTTATATGCTATACAATAATTACCACACATTTAACGATTATACGTACTCATGAGCCAGAAACTTTTATTTTTCACATTTTTTATTCTAACTTGAAGGAATAATAATAAACTTTATTGAAAATAAAAATGTGGATAGAATTACATGCCTAAATTTGTACTTTCATATTTTCTTTAAAAATTCACCTGTAAAAGTTTGAAGTTTCATGCTGCAAAATAGATAATTCTTAAGTGCTCACTATATTCTAAGGATGTACGTTTCAGACAATCAGCCCAAATAAGATCTTGACAAAACTATGATGTATAATCTATTCTTATTTTAGATAGGAAGAAATTGATACAACACAGAGCTTAAATAACATGCTGTGGATGAATAACTAATAAATGACAGAGAAGAGATTGGAATCTTTAAGTATCGCAGCTTTGAATTTCATGATTGTAATCACTCATTTGTACTGCTGTAAAGACCACAAAACTTCTAAAATGCCTGAATGAGAACAAATAATCCCATCTAGAAAAAATAATAAGAAAACCGCAAAAAAAGATCTACTATTACAATACATGCAAAAGTAATTTGTAACAAATTTGACTATTGTTAACAAAAAAGGCCTTGTTACGTGTTAAGCAAATATTTAAGAAAGGAGTTCCCGTCCACTAACTAAGCTTCCTCCCAAGTATTAATATGATTACTCAATTACCAGCTAAAATAATATGCATCTAAGGTAGAGTCTTTCTTTGAATTGCATTGAGTTGACAAAGGCATTCTAGATGAGGCCATAGAGAATACAAAGTGTTAGGTGTATTTAGAGTTGAACTAATCTGGGAAATTAACATCTGATGTTCAAAATGCCTCAGTCAAGTGTTCATGAAAATGTACCCAACATTGATAGGATCTGGATGCTGCAAAGGTTAACAGCTCACATATTAGAGTGTCAGGGTTATTGGCCCAGAAACGTATGTCGAGTAAGGTTAGATTACTTAGAGGCTTAGTTTTAAATTATTCTTGGCTATTTGAAATAAAACATGATCCCTTGAGGGATATGAAATGCTAAATGGTCTTTTTTTAACCTAGCATGTCTAATACGATCTGTGTGTTCAGGTTTCCTTTTTGTTGAACAAGTTGAAAGTGGTCACTTTAACATGATTGTAGTGTCTGACCTTCACTGCTTTTAGAATTGTGAAAACAGTTTCCTAGAGGTCCACATAATCCTGTTTATGCTACAAAGAAGCTCTTACTGTCATTTTCAGGGCATGTTTTGGCATTCATGAACACTAATGTTGATCATATTTACTTCTACCAGCTTGGGTTGCTGGAGTCATATAATTACTATAAAATTAGAATAGTCTGTATCTTAGAACCCAAACTTAAAGTCTTAAGAAAGATGTCCCTGTAATTATAAATATCAGTTTTTTAAATGAGTAATCATATTTGAATTTTCTGTTGTTTATATTTTGTGATTTTTTTAATCCATGAAATTATACATTACATAATTATATCTCACAATGCCATTTTAAAAGCACTCGGTGAATTCTTACCTTGTTTTTATGTGCTTTTTCACTTTTCATCGTCGATTCCTGTTACAATGTGACTATCAAAATCTAATGCTAAAATGCAGCAGGCCAATAAATCTTATTACTTCAGAGTTGACATTCTGTATTTTATTTGAAACTCTTATTAGCCTTTTTTTTTTTTCCCAAAAGCAAACCAGAGTAATTATGCTTTATATGCATTTTGCTTCTTGAATTGCTTTGATAGGAAGAAAAATAAAATATATTTTGTTGCTTTGCTTTTGATTCTTGATGTTTGTTTTTTCTGGATTATCATCTCTCCTCACTAGTCTGTTTTACCAGGTGCTGGTATCTGTCTCCAGATCTCACCCTTATGCCACAAACCATGCTGTTCAGCTGACAGAATTCTGTGATGCCAACAGACTCCCCATGTATGCTTCCAAAAAAGTCAATTTACCACTGAGTGCCTGGTAATATTCCCACATCCTCCTTTAATTGGGAAGCACTAATACTTTATCTTCAGCATCTTAATTAACAACAGCTCACTTAACTCATTGAATATAACTGTCATAATTTCAGGGACTGCCTAATTTAGTCCTCCAAATTGTTCCACCAATTGGTAGAATAGTCATCAAAAGATAATCTGGAAACTTAACCTAATGAGCTTGCCATAAGCATTATATTTAAGTCCCCTATCTTTCAAAATAACTATGATTTTATATTCTAACCCCTTAATATATCTGTCTAGGTTGTATTACAAAAGGTAAAGAGGCTGTCACTGATGACTGTCCATATCTTGTTCATCAGTTAAAGCTCTTTCGAGTGGCCTTCCCAGTCACTTCCTCATTACGTATCCAGGACGCTCTCTTTCTCCCTTATATATGCGGCCCCAGAGTGTTTGTGGAACTGAGGAAAATATTGTAATGCTGATAGGGAGTATTCAGGCTGAACAGTCAGTTGGCTGTGTGCTGGTAGCAGACTTTCTTGAAGGATTTCGCGTGCTGGAGAGGAAAGTTCTTGCTGGAAGGAAGGATAGATGGCCTCCAGACAATTTCTTAGCTCCTTAGCATGTCCTGGATTACTCTACCAGTACCTGCACAGTGAGTGTCTCTCTCCCTAAGCACTTCTAAGGCTTAGCTCCCAAGCTGGTAACTCCCTTCCCTGCCTTCTTCTCTTTCCCCAACCTTCCTCCATAAGGAATCACACCCCACATGCGCACTTGCAGCGATCTACCATATCAGAAATAAAACAACGGCAACAACCAATTTTCTTATTGTTCTTTAGAAATAAACCTTGAAAGCCTCTCAAACCCAGAGCTAGAATCACCTGCTGACTTTGATGGAAAAATGTGAGCATTCTCAATAGGCGATGGCAAAAATGGGAAAAGTCATTAGAAAAAAAGTTACTGTATCTTTGATAGGGTCCAATATAACTGTAGGATTAGAGAAAACCAGATACAAACCTTAAAAGATCACCTATTCCTGTCCCTGTCTTCTTACTTTGCAGCGTTGCTTCAAGCCAGTGCAGACTTCAAGGAGGGAGATATGCTAGCAATCTGGCTTATAAAATAAAATTTTCATTAAGATTAGTGCCAGGTTTGTGTTAAACCATCACTTTGCTGTTTTCCAGAGGCTGGTGAGTTAGAGCCTCTGCAAATTATGTAGTTGGCAGTTTAACGAGATTGTCAAGCTCATCAATTGTCAGAGAAAGAGAGTGGGTAATGATGAGAAAGTTCAAGGTGATGTCTTTCCTAAGCTCTGGAATGCTAATAACTGGAAATAGACATAAATATAGCATCCTCTATATAAATGTAAATGATTTTTCTGCATTATTACTTTCTTTTTGTCAATAGCGTCTATGTTCTGAGTATGTCCCTCTGCTGGTTTTTATGTGCCAATTATTTTGTTTGTAAGTCAACAACCAGCTAAGAAATCAATTCTCTAGTGACCACCTTTTAATTAAAGTAACTGCTAACCTCAACATTCACTTTTCTATTATTAAAATGACCTGCTTGCTGCACAGGGATAAGATGGAACAGACTAATTTCTTTCAAGGAGATAAAAGATGTAAAGAGAAGGGACGCAATCTGTTGTTTGCTTCTTTTAAGATGGTCTGATTAAAAGAGATAACAAAGTGACAAAAGGTAACATGGGGAGGGAATGGGGCTGATATGTGGGGTCATACTGGGTTTAGACAGGTTTTCTTTCAGTAGGGGTTATGTGTCAAGATCATATCTTTATGTAACATTTGCGTTAATACTATTCAAATATTGCATGGGGCCAATGTTTACTCAGGCTGTTAGGAGACTCTATGGTAGACAAGACACTGAAAGAGGAAAACCAAGGGAGAATAATATCCATTCAGATATTTTTAATGTGTTAAACTTCGAGATAATAGTTAAGTCCATATTTTATCACAAAGTTGTGAGACAGTCTGTTAACCAAGGAAACAGTTCTCTGCACCCTAGACTTACACTCCTGAAGAACATTTTGTTTCAGTGTAAGATATTTTGAAAATACAAATGTTTTTATTACATAATTTATAAGAATGTATCCCAGATTCAAGTGAGTAGAAGTCGGCTTTGAGTATTCCCATTTTTTAGAAATATTTGACACTCTAACATATGTTTATTTCGAAAACTCTATTATAAATTTGAAAAGTACCATAAAATAGTAATTTCCAACTGCTACTGCTCTGTGGGAAAATTTTACCAAGTTCCATATTAAAGAACTAAATGAGAGCAATAGAATGTTATATTTATAAAGATTGATTCTTGTGGGCCTTTAAGGCAGCAAGAAACAAGACAGGGAACCACAACATTAATGCTCATAACAGTAAGAAATGATGTGTACTCCTTCAGCTCACCCACATGAGGAGGGAGGATGGTCTGGGTAGCTGGCACATAGTTAATCGGCTCGAGCAGCACATGTTTTTCTTATATCACCTTCCTCTGTTAGTTAATCCCTAAATAGTTATAAAGTTGCATACCTTCTTCCTCTCAGTCCTAGGAGGAGATGGTGGGAAGGGGACAGGATACCTAGGCAATCACACCACCCAGCTATATTTTAGTAGTAAGTGGTGTCCAGTCAGCTCTTCACAATAATTCCTTCCAATTCATGTTACCTTAGGCTTTCTTTAAGTTTCAGCACTTTCATGATAAACCTTTGTTGAGTGTATCACTTTTGGGACTAAATATAAATATAGTTCTCATTAATAGTGGCTCATCAAATTATGATAAAAGAATTTGTGTTATCAACTTTTAAATACAGAAGTATTAGAATTCTGGCAATGTTTGAAAATAGTTTTATAATTTCTGAGCTTGATGTACAAATAATGCCAAAATAAGCTTTACTGTTTATTTTCTAATTTTTCAAAGTAAGATATTTAAATATGAATTAGCTTATTTAGAGTCCCAGCTTTCAAACATGGTCTTTCTGCAAATCAGAAAATGTACTCATCTTTTTTGTAGATTACAGAAGATAAAGGCTTTTTATCATTTTAAGTGGAGAAATACTTGTGATTAAAAATTACCTTGACAGGATTGCTGGAAATAAAATATCTTTGTAAGATTGAGAAGCTATTAAGAGACATATAACTGTCAAGTGTAAGTGAATCTTAGCAGCATTCATTGTTTCCCTTATACTATATTTATCTTGAGAAAATTTCAAAGAGAACTATTATTTTTAAAATATTGTTCTCAGCAGAGATAAACATAAATTATTTTATATTTGAAAGCAAGAGAAGTATTTGAATATCCTTATGACAGTTTTGCATATCTTATGTCAATTTTGCTATTTGTGTAAGCACACTATTTTACTCTATGCACTGTTATTTATTCTGAAAATTATTGACAGACTCTAGATTTCTAGGAAGATTGGCAGATTTTCTACAGCTTCATTTTGTTTTTAATCAAAACATCTTTGAGTCACTGAAGTGCTATTGAATTGGGAAATCAGGCCTTCATGA
Organism: Plecturocebus donacophilus; assembly: GCA_004027715.1. Classification (NCBI taxonomy): domain Eukaryota; kingdom Metazoa; phylum Chordata; class Mammalia; order Primates; family Pitheciidae; genus Plecturocebus; species Plecturocebus donacophilus. Next base: position 1,639 of record PVKP010002930.1, on the reverse strand, counting down.
TTTTAGTTATTTTCTTTTCTTCCTTCCTTTAGTTTTGAAAATTTGACTCTGTTAATCATTAAAAAGTTGGAGAATCTAGGACACCCAGCTAGTTTGGCCTGGTCTATATTTGTTTAATGCCTACTTCATAAAAGTTCCCACAGCTGAGATTTGCAGTTGTCATTCTGTGATGTTGTTTAAAGCATTCTTCGGTAAATTGTTATTTAAACATAGAGGACTGATCCATTTAATTATGATTTTTCAGCAAGACTAATTTACAGGGGGATCTATCATTCTGTCAGGTGCCACATGGTGTCTATTTTATTTTTAAAGTTCAGGTTTTTGACAATTTGTTTCTTTTTATTTGCTGATTGATTGATTATAGATTAAACGATGTTACTGATCTTATATGTATTAATTTATCTGTAGTTTATGAGATTCCTAGATCAATGGTACCATCTTTTGTTTATAGAAAGGTGTGTGTGAGGGGAGTAGGGAGAGGAGGGAGAGAGAAAGGGAGAGAGAGGAAAAGTAAAAGAAGATAAGGCAAGTTTATGTTATCTTTAGATTCTTCCAGTTGTTTTTTAGGAATTCATTTTCTTCTTTATTTTTTTCTCTTTTTATTTATTTTATTTATTTTTTTTACCAAAGGGTATCTCTCTCCTTTTTTGAAATTTTGACTCCCTAATAAGCTTTAAAGACTACTTCTATATATTGTACATATTTTTAACCCTCTTTTCTAGCATTACTACCCGATATGCCAAAATTCATTATCTAAATTAAGTTTTTTAAAAAGGTGAATTTCATTTTCTGGCATGAGTTTTAGAGTGATTTTTGATCTGTCATTTGATCATTTTTGATCTTGTCTTCTCTTTGCCTACAGTGTTTCCCTGACTACCCTTGATCATCAAAAAATTTATGGCAGAAATGTCAGAGGTCACTCTCTGGAATACAGTGATTTTTCTTTTTATAAATAGAGTTGTCTTAAAGTTTAGGACTCTTTGACTCCTTACTATGCTGAGAACATTTTTTTAAGAGTATTGTTTTTTTCTTTTAATTGTTTTATAATGACTTTTTTTGGTGCATGGGGAGAAGGAACTCTGAATAGCCACCAAAGTTGCCAAATGATGCTTGTAACTATTAATAATGATGTCCACTATATTCAGTATGTTTTTTATTAGATACCTTTGAGATGTCTAATAAAAACACGATGGATGTTTTTATTTTCTAAGTTTTCTAGGAGCTCTTAAAAATTATATAAAATGGGAGAGAGATCCAAGATGGCGGATCACTAGCAGCTCAGGATTGCAGCTCCCAGTAAAAGCACAGAGAGCCAGTGGACGCCACACTTACCGATAAATTTTTGCTGCCCACGGACCAGGACATTCCCAGTGGAGGAGCCCCACGGGTCGCCAGCGCGACCCTTTCGGCTGGCGAGGCTTTTTTGCCGGCGCCTTGGCCCGGCGGCTCTTGGTGCGGAGTAAACGGGACTGAGTCTCCTTTTGGATGATGTTTGGCGCTCTGGGAAGTCAGAGCAGTCCATCCAGCTGATTGAAAAAGGGACTGAGAAGCCAGACCGGAGACCCCCGGGCAGAAAAGCACCGCGAATTTCAACGCTGCTGTCTTAGCTAGCGTTGCGAGTCGCACAGTGAAAAGTACA